>CM068762.1:10025523-10228474 GCA_035084275.1 Hydrolagus colliei | reverse complement strand
TATACACAGTATGTTAGTGTGTGTGCTATACACAGTATATGTGTGTGTGTGTGTGCTATACACAGTATATGTGTGTCTCTCTCTGTGTGTGTGTGTGTGTGCTATACACAGTATATGTGTGTCTCTCTCTGTGTGTGTGTGTGTGCTATACACAGTATATGTGTCTCTCTCTGTGTGTGTGTGTGTGCTATACACAGTATGTGTGTCTCTCTCTCTCTGTGTGTGTGTGTGTGCTATACACAGTATATGTGTGTCTCTCTGTGTGTGTGCTATACACAGTATATGTCTCTCTCTCTCTGTGTGTGTGTGTGTGTGCTATACACAGTCCTTACTGTTATCTCTGGTATCCAGTGCCCGCTGTTCCTTTGCTGGACCAGATCCACACAATCCCAGTGATGTCGGAGTCCTCCCAACTACCCAGCGCCAGCCACCGCTCTCCCTTCTCTCTGTGCTGCTCCTCTCCTCCTCTCTCTCTCTCTCTCTCCTTCTCTCTCTCTCACTCACACTCCCTCCCTCTCTCCCAAAAGCACCTCCCAATTCATTTACATAACTCGCTCACGTCACCCGCCCTTTAACCACATCGTCTTCATTCATTCATTCATTCACACACTCACTCACTCTATTTATCTGTCTGTCTGTCTTTCTCACGCACATCACTCGTCTATCGTTTCTCTCACACTCACTCACTCTCCTCTCTCTCTCACTTTCTCACACACTCATTCACTCACTCACTCACTGGTGTTAAAACCCAGCCAGCCCCTTTAACCAGATCACACTCGATCACTCTCACACTCATTCGCTCTCTCACTCTCACACTCATTCGCTCTCTCGCTCTCACACTCATTCATTCACTCACTCTCACACTCATTCACTCACTCGCACACGCATTCACTCACTCTCACACTCATTCACGCACTCTCACACTCATTCACTCTCTCACTCTCACTCTCACACTCATTCACTCTCTCACTCTCACACTCACTCTCTCACTCTCACTCTCACACTCATTCACTCTCTCACTCTCACACTCACTCTCTCACTCTCACACTCATTCACTCTCTCACTCTCACGCCCACTCACACACACACGCGCACACATACAGTGTCAACAACAACAACATTGTACGTGTGTGAAGCCTGACCAGCCCTGAATTCCCTAAAATAAGCTTTCGAAACTCACGCTGTCATTTTTTGTTCTTTAACCCTTCGATTTGCAAATTTGGATCAGTTACCACCCGCTCGGCCTGGCTCGATGGTGGTCGCCCTCTCGCCCCGTGAACCCGGAAAGGTCGTGGGGGTGTGTGGGGGTGTGGGGGGGTGTGGGGGGGCGGTGGGTGTGGGGGGGGGGGGGGGGGGGGGGGGGGGTCAAGAAATGGTGCAATGTAAGCTGACAGTGTCCAGGGCCTCTCCTCCGAATGAGACAGCTGAATCGGGGTCCTGCTGCCTCTGTTCGGGCGGAGAGGAGAGAGGAGGGAGTTTCCCCCCCCCCCCCCCCTCTCTCTCTCTCTCTCTCTCTCTCTCCCACTGCGTCTCGGCCGACGATCCTCTCCCCCCCCCCCCCCCCCATTCGGAAATCGGCCGCTCGTTCCGTGGCTGCGCGTGGTGGGTCACTGGCGACCGCACTCGCCTGTGAATAAATACACTTTGCGGTGTGTGTGTGTAAAAAAAAAGGATTCGCATCCGACCAGACCAAAGTTGATCTGTTTCCCTCCCTCCCTCCCTCCCTCCCTCCTCCCTCCCTCCCTCCCTCCCTCCCTCCCTCCCTCCCTCCCTCCTCCCTCCCTCCCTCCCTCCCTCCCTCCCTCCCTCCCTCCTCCCTCCCTCCCTCCCTCCCTCCCTCCTCCCTCCCTCCCTCCCTCCCTCCCTCCCTCCCTCCCTCCCTCCTCCCTCCCTCCCTCCCTCCCTCCCTCCCTCCCTCCCTCCCTCCCTCCCTCCCTCCCTCCCTCCCTCCCTCCCTCCCTCCTCCCTCCCTCCCTCCCTCCCTCCCTCCCTCCCTCCCTCCCTCCCTCCCTCCCTCCCTCCCTCCCTCCACCCCCACAGAACTCCACCTCTTCGCTCCGAGTCCCTGGAAAAATCCCAATTGTCAACGGGCAGAGGTTCATGAGGCGAGCCAGGCGACGGAAGCCACGGTTACCCTACGCAGCCCTGAGAAGTCAGGCGTTCCCGGCCGAAACGTCACGGAGTTCCCCAAAAGCCGGATCAAGAGGAGGACTTTCCCCCGTGCGTCTCCGCGACTCGCTTCGCGCGACTGCCAACTCTTATTTCGCCGCCTCGATTTATCCGAGTGCTTTCACTGTGACTTGAAGCCGGGATTTCTGTCTTAATCCTCCTCCCTCTGCACAGGGAGGAGCCGATCATTCGAGGGGCTACGCACAAGCCAATGCTGTAGAGGAGGAGGGAGGTTTTCCTCTTGTCCTGTTATTCTTACAGTATTTGCTCTGCCTCTGACACACATGAAAGAAAAGTACTTGCTACAGACACTGGGTGGCATGAGTGAAAAATCAACCTCAAAGCCACAATCCTCGATTTGATGAGCAAAAACCTTCGATTTTCCCCTTAAAAGAAGAAAGTGTTCAAAAATATATATTACAGCAATAAGAAGGGGGTTGGTATCATCCGCTCGCCTACAAATACACAGTCACTACGCGTTACACAAACCCTGCGAAGCTCTTTGAGATTGCTCTTGACGTTTAAACGTGTTAGATCAATGTAAGGATTGTTAATATTTGTTATAAATCATAATAATAATAATACTTGTGCTGCAGGGTAAGGTCTATGCCATTTCCGACAAGCTTTTGGCAAGTCTAGAATTCAGGAAATGTACAAAGAGAACTCACTCCCGCCCTTAAGACCTTAATAATAATCCTTGCATTTGATATAGCGCTTTCCACATCTTATCAACGTCCCAAAGCACTTCACAGAATGTACTGTAAAGTGAATTGACTGTATATATTTGTGGGCGAATCGCGGCAGCCAATTGCGCACAGCAGTGTCCCACACACAGTCGTGGATTGAAATGACCTTCCTTTCCAACCACACCTTCCCACCCTGCCCACCCTCCTGGTCTCAATCCACCCCCCCCAGCGAGCTCCGTGAAGCTCTCTGATACGTCTTGCCAAAGGCTCGTTGGTAAACGCAAACTGTTGTTGCTGTAAAGCCAGGACTGGGTGACAGCCGGATACAAGGTCGTTGTATAACGGGACGAGTTCGAAGCCAAGCTCCCTCCTGAACTGCTAATCTCACCAAAGGCCTTCGGGGGGTGGTTCTGAGTGGTGAGGCTGAACTTCACAACAGACCAGTCGATAAACTTCGAGATTGCTTCCGGGCTCTATCTACCTGCGCTGGCAGTCTGTTTGAATCACTGAATCACTGAAGGGGACATTAAACTTCCATTAATCGCACTGATCCGAACGACAATTGTTTTTGTGGGGTGGTGGGGGGGGGATAAAAAAGAGTCGGCAAATTTGGTGGGAAGTAAACGATTGCTGAGAATTGTGATCGAGGTGATAATGATTATTATTATTAACATTATAGGTGCAGGAAGATGCCTCAAAGCGGGTGGTCTATTTGAGGCAGGTCCCACCGACTCCAGGAACACTTCGAGACGTTAAAAACTGAGACGCCGTCTGTTAATGTCCACCTTCCTCTGTAGCGATCCTGGCCGTAAAAACGATGTGTCCTGGCCCTCACCGTCAACAATCCTTCCATTCGATACAGCGCCTTATCATGTCTTCGCGACGTCCAGCGCCTTGGGACGTCCCTCCTGGCGCGAAAGGCGCCGTACAAATGTCATTTTGCTGGGGTCGTTGTTGTCGTCGTCTCGAAGCGCTTCGCGGGACGTCCCCAAATGTCCCCGAAACGTCCCCAATGTCCCCAAAATGGCTGACGTGTCCGCTTGCAAATACACGAGCCACTCCACTTTCGACGGCAGATTCCTGTAAAAAAAAAAAGGGCCTTGAGATGAACAGGTGAACGTGTACTCTGTCAAAACCACGGCTTTCATTTCACGACACAGACTGCCTTGCCCCTGTGTCGTTTCCAATAAGAACGGGAACGTTTTAAATATTCGCGTAATTTGAGACTTTTTTTGGGGGGTTCCGCTTGCAAAATACGAACGGATGCTGCGAGGATATCAACCCGCACGCAAGCTTCCGTAGCTCCACCCATGGCAACCTTTCCCATCCGATACCCATAAATGATGCATCTCTGTCTCCAAGGAGTCTCACCTCCAAATATTGTTTCAGTGATTCTGTCTGAAGTAATGTATTTGTGTGTTGCTTCGCGCAAGAGTGGGCATAGATAATATCGCCACCTGCAGGGCTCAGAAGGTAACCAGCCCGAATTAGAGCTGATCGAGGTCATCTTTGCACGAGCAAAGCTATGTCTATTTTCCAGTTGTTTTTTTTAATCCCTCAAATTGAAATTCTTTCCACCAGGTCGACGTTAATTCTACTCCTAGCATTTTGGCCGCAGTCAATCCATATTTACTGTTAGATCTGCGGAGTGCTTGCATGCCTATATATACATCGTTTTATTGGTCGACCGCGTATCGAAGGCAATGTAAACGACGTTGGAAAGGATGAAAGGAAAGCTTATTTTTTTTATTATTATTGCAAGCCAGATGTTCGAGTTATTGTTTGGAGATAATCACATCAGAGTGGTTAGCTTAAAAGCATTGCATCATCCACACACACACACACATAAGAAAAGCAAACGGGATTTGCGAATGGAAACCAATTCAAATCAGATCAGGGCTCGTAATCCGAGAATGGGCTGCTTTGTATGTCTTTTGTTAATTTGTGCATCTTGTATAATTTAATCGTGAGCACGGCTGTTTGATGCCCTTCAATCTGAGCAGTTTGTTGACATCTTCTGAATGGGGGAAGAAACATATCAAATCTTCACCACATTGTCCCAGCACTCAGGGTATAAATCGCCGTATTTCTTTCACTCATGATTTCGTTATAGCATCATCAGTGTAATCGTGGGAGAGTTTCGACTTGCTGCTAAATGTGTTAGAGCTAAACCAGATTTGTGTCGCATTCCTTGAGACGAGCAAGAGCTTCACAGCACTTGGCGTCTCTGAGAATGAAGCCTCACTCCTTTCGAAATGCAAGCGTTATGGCCTGAAGTGTGTTCTCACCCAGGCTCCTAAATTTCATTGAAGCCATGGACAATGGCAGAGCCGGATGAGATACCACGCTCAAAGGCTGGGACTTGCTGTCACCGAGCAAAGGAACAAAAGGGGAGCAGTAATAAGGAAAGGCCATGACACAACATCGGTCTGGATGACAAAGTTACTTTGGTCCATCTGATTTCATCCCACCTTACCATCCTCTCATCACAGCATCGAGATATTTTTTCAATAACACCCAATGTCCTGGCCTCAGCCACCATTCCTGCTTTGAATTACCCTCTGGCTAAACAAACACTACTCGGAGTCTGTCCTGAAATTGCCCTTCACACTCAACGTGCCCTCGTCCAGAGCAACCTCTCAGCGTTTTCCATTTTCGTCTTGGTTTGGGTAAAATGCTCACAATGAATAACAATCGTAAGAAAATAGCAATCATTCCGTTCAGAATACAGGGCCTCATCACATCATCGAGAAGTCTCAAAGCGTTTCGCATGCGACACCGTAAAAGTGTTTTTTGACTGCGTATTTTTGTGGGAGAAATACTTATTGCGCGACACACAAAAAAAAAGAATAATATTTTTGCTGTAGCAAAATACTGTCCAGGTACCAAAGCGTTTCACAGGAAATTGCTGTCTGGGCATGGTGGCTGTGGGCAGGTAATGTATTTGTAAGCAATCACATTGAATCGGGGAACAGTCTATTTCATTTTCGAACGCATCTCTCCAGGCCACAGCTACCCCATTAGGGACATTGGGACATGTTTCACTGTTCATTTGTATTTGGTGAAATTGCAACACTGAGACCCAGATTCGAAACCTTTCATGACACACGGCGCACATCTCATGAAAGCAAAAGGGAACGGACAACAGCGGCAACAAGCTGCACTTGTATAGCGCCCTTCAAGTCGGAAAGATGGACAATCAGAGGTTTCGGACCCAAGCCAGGGAGTTGGGGGTCAGGCAGAGTGGAAGTGAGGGGGAGGGGGGGTTTAAATGGGATAATCCCAAACTGAGCCGCAAGTGACTTTGTCACCCTCTCCCCACCAAAAATGACTCTACTCGCCCTCCAAGTGGAAAAGCACCAAACAAACATAAGCAGTCCTGTAGCTCAGTGGTTAGAGCACTCGTCTTACAAACGGGAGACTTGGTTCGATTCCAGGCAGGACCAAACCTGAGGCAAATTTCCTTTCTCCACACACCTAACAATAATCCCTGCATTAAAACTATAATATATAGGTCATTTCAATCCACGACTGCTTGTGGGACACCGCTATGCGCAACAGCCTGCCGCGTTTCGCCTGCAAATATACAATCAATTCACTTTGCAGTATATGCTACGAAGCGCTGTGAGACGTCCAGAAGACGTGAAAAACACTCTATCAAATGCAAGGATTATTATTATCAGGAGAAGCCTTGGAACAAGTGATCTCTTACTTCTTTCTACCATCAGGACTCCTCATGGTGTTCGGCTTGTTGAAACCTAAAACGTGGAGAGAATTTTTGCTCCCTCCCTTTACCTTTTTGTTACAGTAAGTGATTGCAGAATCTAAATTCTCTTCAGTAGCTAACCTGTGCAACAGTGCGCACAACGCCATGCGTTGAGCACAGAATATACCTCACACCCTAAAAAAAGGCCCTCCCCTTCACTCCATCCCAAAGGAAAGCTGCCTCCCAACAATCAGGGACTTCAAACATAATGACGCAGCCACTAAACAATGAGAAATATATTGGCAATCTCTGACGTAAGACGCATTGCATGTCTTCATCACTCTGAATTGCTCTTGCCCATAATATGTTCTCCCTATTTCTCATAAAACAACAAGCTTGAATAAAGTCCATCTCCCCCGGTTAGCCTCCCTCTCCACCTCCTCCGTCAACCGCCTTGCCAGGCGCTCTCTCACGCTCCATCTCTTCATGAAGTATTTATTTATACCCTGGCAAAGAAATAGACGCGTGTGTATTTTTGCCAACTGCCTCCTGGCCATCAAATAGCTGGAGATACACATCCCCGCTTTGCGCCTCGCAACTCAAGCGAGTGTCAAATTCCCACAAGACAAAGGAGAATTTATGGCCGAGGCCTCCGCGCTTTCCGCCTCCGAGAAAGAAAGTCCATCATCTGGCCATTGTTCACTGGGAATCTCTTCTCCCTGGAACAGCTTGAAACCCACCCTCACCGCCCACCGTCGGCCCACTGATCTTTCTCCTGCACCGAACAAAGGGGATAAGTGGCCGCGAGGCAGAACTCTGGAGCGGGAAATCAATTTCACTCGAATTGCCATGCCATGCGGTGATGTTGCAAAACTGTCCATCAAACGCCAGACGTGCCTGCGAATCTTGAGTCAACTTGGCCTCCCATCTGTGCGATCTCTCATCGTTTCATCTCGAGCGCATTTGGTTTCTGACCCGTTTGTCCAGCCAGCCAGCCAGCCAGCCAGCCACCACCGGTTTTATTCCGCACCACCCCCTCCCCTCCACCGCACACCCCACCACCCACCCACCCACCCACCCACCACCCTCCCCTTCCCCTCCTCCATTCTTTCTTTACCAGCAGGCAATGTGTCCACTTGACTCGGTTCAACATCATGACTCTGAAGTCAAGCAGAGCGAGTGTGTGTTTAGTGGCCACTTAAGGCTGCCGTTTCGCCCACAGCAATGCCCCCAGAAACAGCCGCGAAATGGAAGACCGATTTTTCCCCGGGAGGAACTTTGGGAGCAACTCCCTTCTCTTTTCTTTTGCTTAAAAAAAACATAAATATAGCAAGATTTTTAATGTGCAACTGAAAAAGCAATAGGGGAACCTGGTCGATCATTTCATCTATGGGACCCCAGCACTTTTGACCATGCAATACTCTCCTGGCATTGAACTGAAGTGCCAGCCTAGACAGACTGTAGGAGTTCAAAGTCCCGACTCTGGGGCTGAGACTGCTACAAACCCATTGAGCCAGGCTGACGCACAGAATTTTCTATCATCAAAAGCTGATGTGTCTTCACATTCCCTCTGTAAAACCACTCTCTGCCCTCTGCTGAGATCGCAAACCCATTTATTTGTTTTGAGAGCTGAATAATTCCTCCCCTTTAATTTTGCCTGATGGAAAATACCTTCCTCCCTCCCAGTACACCCTCTATCGCCCACACACAACCCCCTCCCCACCCCATGCTGACCAACCTTGCTCCTTTTAAAGTGCGACGATGTATGAAATATTCCCTCCTCCCCTAGGTCAATGAGGGTGGCAGAGTTCTTTTATTTTCAATTCTTATTCCTCTCTGGCTTCTGCCTCTTCCTTTTGACACCGCAAGATTAATTTTCACCCCAGGAGCCTGGAATGGGTTGCAATACTAAAGCAATTTTCAGTTTCTCTGAAACGACCAGCTTGCACTTCATTTATCACCCCCTACTGCTCGTAACAATTCAGACCACATTGACTCCTGATGTAATTTTGCTTTGTGCAGCCGCATTAGTTCACACAGAGGGCCTGGGTAGGGGGAGAGGGTGGGAGACGTGCACACACACACACACACTCACTCACACACACACAGAGACACAAGTCGGCCAGAGGGGGGGCTTTCGTAGTGAGTAAAGATGCTACTGTCACATTCAGTCACGGTGGCAATTAGAAAATTCCCCTGGATACAAAAACAACCGCTCGATCGTCAAGTCCAATTTGGAGAAAATGAGTCCAAAATGAGGAAAATCTGTCACTTCATGAAAAAAATGATGGATTGCGGCGTTTTCACCAGAACATTCCCACCGACCGAATTAACCCATACTTCAAAATGTTCCTTTATCAACCAGCTGCCTTCCCTCCGGTTTCCAACTGAACATCTGGGCGAAATATTGGAATAATAATCGGGCTGTTTCAATTTGGGACTGACAATAAAAATCTGTTTCGAGCTGGTGATATTCCATTCGGCCCGAGATGTTATGAGCAAAGCGCTCCGTGGCTTGCTTTGCATCTTTCGGATTTTATTAAGTTTTATCCTTTTCAAACAAACAGCCATCGGTGCCGGTTAAGGTCGTGGCCTCTCGGCTATGTTCATGTGAGGAAAATCATCAGTGTTACAGTTTATGACATGCTGACATGTCATGGCAATGTAACTGCACACAGTCCGAGGCCAAACGATCAGGCTTTTTCTGCCCTTCGCTTTCCAAGTCGCTTTTTTATATCTGTTTGGTAGCCTAGTGGTTAACACGCTCGCCTCGCAAGCGAGAGGACCCGAGTTCGATTCCCAGGCAGGGCGAAACATTGGGCAAGTTTATTTGCAACGAACAACAACAACAACAAAACAACAACTCAATTGCATTTATAGAGTGCCCTTCATTTCAGGTGGATGCCCAAGCCTTACTCTGTTTAACCAGCAGTTAGTAGCTGCTGGGTTTTAGCTGATTGAAAAAAACCATTGGTCACTCAATCCACGACTGTTTGTGGGACTCAGCTGTGCGAAATTGGTTGCCACATTTCGCCCACAAAATACATAGTCATTTCAACAGCATATACAGCACCGCAAAATCCACTTTGCAGTATATCCTGTTGAGACATCTCAACGACTTGATGAGGCGTTATGTCGAATGCAAGGTTTTATTATCATTATTGTTATCCACCCAGTCCACCCTCCGCCCATTGAGTCATTTCCCTGAGCATTTCGCTGTGTGCCGAGATTTAACTCTCAATTCTGGGAAGAAGCGTGAATTGTGCTCACGTGAACAAGGCTGTCAGCCAGGACATATTGGAGAGCAGCAACACCATAGGTATAATGCTTGATGTATAAGCTCTCAGGATCCCACAGAAGAAAGTGATTATACACTACACACATTAATATAAAGAATTTGCTTTCGTCTTTTTACCAAGCGATATACAATTCGGACAATTCATCTTGCCTTTGGTTATCGCTAGTGTTCTTGTCTTCACCAGAATGTTCCCGATTCCGTCTGATTTCGATAACCCTGCAAACCGAGGCTTACTGAATCGAACTATAATTAGGAACTGTCTTGGAACGGTTCCCGAACTTCACTCTCTGTCACAAGACCACGATCGTGAGGATAGCGTGGGCTGCCGTTGATTCTGCAGCTATTTGTGCTCTGAATGTCTCTCAAACTCTTTCAAACACAAAGATCAGTCTTACCCTGATAATTATGCTCATACCCAGCACTGAGCAGAAACCTGGCTGTTAGTTGATTGGTGAACCGCGTTCCCGGGAGTAATCTCCCCTTCAAAGAAACGACGTGGTCGTTCAATCCACGACTGTTTATGGGACACCGCTGCGCGTAATCGGTTGCTGTGTGTCCGTCCACAAAATACGCAGTCAATCCACGTTCCAACGTGTCCTGTGAAGCGCTTCGAGACGTCTCCGCGAAGTGATAAGGTACCATATCAAACGCAAGGATTATCAGTATTGTTAGTCTCCAGCACATAGAAAACTGGAGGCATGTATTTTTAGTGGAGAGCTATCTTTATAGTCACGGTTCCTATCGCCAACAAAGCACTTTCACTGCAGAGAAATATTTAGGGCAAAATTGAAGGCTTGAATCTCCCAGGTAGTCTCACACAATGGCTTTCAACCGCCTCCTTTATATCCCCCCACTCCTCCCCCCCCACCCCCCGCTCTCCCTAGTTCATGAGCTAAACCTGACCACTACATCGAGCTATTCATGAATGTATTTTTAAAATTCTCATTGAAACTGCAGAGGAATAAGTCTTGTGAGGTGCCGCATACCGGAGACAGAATCATTTAATATTTCACGAAAACAATTCTACTGGAGCTTTCCTATTATAATTTTCTCTCTCCGTCTCTCCATCTCATAGTGTATGGAACTTTTGAATTACACTGACCTGGAATTTTGAGTACTGTCTCTCGATAAGGAGCAGTTTATGCAGCAGTTTTAGATAGAGTGGAACCCACTCGCTTACTGCCTTTGCAATAATAGTAGTAATCAGTACATTTGATATTAGCGCCTTTCACGTCAGGAGAATACTCCAAAGTGCTTCACAAGACATACTGTGAAGTGCCAGTTACTGTTCAATCGAGAGGGGAATATTGCAGCTAATTTGCGCACAGCCAAATGTCCCGCTCACGGCCCTGAAATGAACAACCAATTTATCTGGGGGATTGTCAGCCAGGAATAACGCACAGGAAAACTATGGAAATCCACCTCAGCATAATCAGAGCCTGAAAGAGACAAATGGGCTTACGTTTCAGGGCTGATAAAGCTTTATCAAACCTTATGATAAAGGATCATAGTTGAAAACTGAAACAATTTTTCTCTTTCAGCGGCCAACTTGACCTTTTTGTGGATTTCAAGCAGTTTGGGGATTTGTTTCTGCTCTGTCTATATGTCAAATCCATTTCATGGCAAAAACCCATCGTATTTGATGTGGTTATAAAACCTACAGTAAAACGGAACCACATAACCACAGGCTGCATTTTCATCCTTTGACTGATGAAACACCCTTCAATTTGTAAGTTCGAGGAGAAAGCCTAACTCCCCATGATTGCATCGCTCCCCATCTGACTCGCTCTCTCCCTCTTAACAACTACAACAACAAAACGATATTTGTGTACGCCTTTCACATCCAGAGAGTATCCCAAAGTGGGGGAGGCAGATGGACTGCGGGATGGAGTTCTTGGCGGGTGGTGGCAGAATGGCTAATAGAACTACTGTAGTAGTTCATCTCACAACATTGTCCACAAAGTAATTTTTTTCCACAGTGGTCGCTCACTGACCAACAACTAAAACACGGGGGAGAATGATGTATTTAGTTGTATTTAGAAGGGCTTACTTTTATTCAGTACAAGTGTTTCACTGTATTTAGACTTCCAGAGGATCAATGTGGGTGAGCGCCATCATAAATAAATGGATACATAAGCATAGATGCAGGAGGAGGCTATTCAGCCCCTCAAGCCTGTTCGACCATTCTGTAAGATCATGGCTGATCTGTACCTCAAGTCCGATGACCCGCACTTGCCTAAATCCCTTAATACCCTGACCTAACTAATATTTATCTACCTCCATCTTGAAAATGTGAATGGATCCATGGCAAATAATAACCCATCACCGTGTTCAATGTGACATCTTCTGTAACATGAATGGAGTGAGGAGGCGAAAGGCATCTCTGACAGCTTGTTTCAGCTCCTCCACAGTCTTCCATCGCTGAGGGTAAAACACACGTTGTGGACACCCTGTACAGTAGCAGATACGTTATTCAAATTGACTCAAAGGTGCTAAGGGTTAATAACCAAACAAAGATAAAATTGAAGCACAGAATTAATTGCATGTGATTCCTCTCCTCTCAGTATCTAGTATGTCAATGGAGGTGTGAAGCTATGTGAAGGTGAAAATGACAAATGACACAGGAACGGTTTAAGCAGCTGTGCACAAAAGGTCCATCATGAGTCACAGTTTCCCGTAAAAGAATTTGCATTCCTGGAGGAGGGGAACCAGTGACGTCTGAGGTTATTTTTGAGATCCCGTTCGTAATCCAGGTGAGGGATGAGTTGGGATGAAATGTTTCAATGTCATCTTTCACCTAGAGGGCAGACTCAGTACATCTGGTCGCCACTCTCCGCCCAATGTCCAATCTTGCCACTGTGCAGTGCTCTGAGACTCTATCCTACATGAAGTGCGTTGAATAAATCCACAGTGTTGGTGGGGGGGGAATCTAACTTCAACTCAAATATTAGAGACTTTTTAATATAATAAAAAAACCGCCAAAGTCCACCTTATGGTTTGGAATAGGTCAGAGAACTTTGCTAGGCTGCTGGTTCTTACTACAAGCAAGCTTCAAGGTATTCCTTTGTAGCCCTTTATCACGTCAATCGAGTGCCTCAAAACACTGGGCAGGATTCACTGTAAAGAGTCGTGGCTGTGCATTTGTAGCCAAATCTGAACGGGCAGACGGTAACTCGGTTCAATACCTCATCCGAAGAACGTCACTCCGACAATGCAGGACATCCCCCAGCACTGCACTTGAGATGTCAGCCTAGACGATGAGCTCAATCAAAGCCCTAACCTGGGCCTTTGAACCTGCATCCGTCTGACTCAGAGATGAGTGTGCTACCAACTGAGCCAAGATGATGAGTACTTTGTTTATTCAGCGCACTTTGTGTTTGCCACGAGCAATTTTCCTTTCCAAAATTTGCTGGGAATGCGGTAATGATAGCAGTGTAATGCAGCCCTGATGGGGGTGGAAAAAAAACACAGGGATTGAACTGAACGTGTGTCGGATATTAAGAGTTCTGTGGCAGTACTTACCCACAATGAGAACACAGTGGGAAGCCCAGCGTACACTCTAAGGAGGTGTGGAGTCAATATAGGAAGGAAGATAGCGGAGGCGAGGTGAAACACAATGCAGGATATGTTAGAACATGTGCACTCGCCTCGGTAAATGTCAGAATTCTAATTTGTTTGGCTGCCTGTCTCCCCACTGAAATTGCAAGAAAAAAAACATTTGCATAACGGCGGAATAGCAATTTAGCCCGGAAACCTCATTCACCGCTTCGTCACCTCCCAAGCTGCATTTCACCAGCACCGTGTAATTTCCTTGTTGTTGTTTCTCACTCGCTGTCCCCCCTACACTACCCCCACGCAGCAACCTCCACCCCCCACACCCCCACCACCCCCATATCAGCCCTCGGCAAACTGTGGGGCATTTCAGAACTCTGCAGCCCACATCGCAGCCCTTATCAGGCTCCGCAAGCCAATCACTCTCAATCCTCACCAGCCTCAATCTTCCTCAGTGGATTGATTGCCTCGAGCATCCATGTTCTAAGCTTCAAATACACCCTTGCCCTCGCTTCATCCCTACAACTCTGAGCGTTCTGTTCCCCATCCACTTCCTCCTTCACTTTACAGTATGTTCGTGAAGTGGCTTTGAGACGTCTCAAAGGCGCAACATCAAATGTGAGGATTATTATTATTATTAATGTCTAGCACCCCTGAAACTGTCTCTCCAAATCATTCCAACTTGAAACGCTGCACCCCAATCGAGACTAAACAAATTTTCCCACGCATGAGAGCAACTCTCAATCAGTTGGTTTCAATGATCTGAAGGATGGCGATTGTTTTCCATGTGGGTCAGACACCCGGCTGACCAAAAAGTAAAATCCCTGAACTTTTTGCACTCTGAAGCTATTTAGCGAGAGACCTGGGTTCTATTCCCAGGCTGGATGAAATGTTGGGCGAGTTTCCTCACCCCACATGCCTCTGTTTGCCAAGCGGTAAGTAGGAACCTGTTTGTTAGTCGATTGGTGGATCGCTTTCTGGGGGACAATAAGCTCTCAAAAAAAAATGAATAATTTGGTTACTCAATCCATGACTGTTTGTGGGACACTGCTATGTGCAATTGCTGCCTCAATTGGCCCACAAATACACACTTACAGTATATTCTATGAAGCACTTTGAGATGTCTAGAAGACGTGTGAATAGCGCTATATCAAATGCAAAGATGATTATTATTATCATTATTATTTCTGGGTGCTAATTGACTGCAGTTCTGTGTATCACCAATGATGTTGGGAAATGTGATCTCAGCTTCAGCAACCAGTGCCTAGGAAAATAAGATGTTCAGAATATTTCAATATTGTTCACTTTGGCTCAATCATATCTCGCAAGAAAGACACTGTAGACTGTGCGCACTCTTCCTTTTAGATTTTAGATTTCAGAAACTTTTAACTTCAGCGAGTAGTTTGTTGTATTTCACGACTTCAAAGACAACGAAATTTCAACTAGCCTGTCAAACTCGTGCTGTTTTGAAATAGCAGAACAATTCAATACAATCCTCAAAAATTGCTTTCTTCAAAATCTAGCATTGTAAAATTTGTACGCTGAACCTCTGCCTTCACTTGTAGGCATTTTTCTTAAAGTGTAGAAGAAATGAATTGGGGAGGGGGGGGCTGGTGGGGGCGGTGGACACACACAGAAACAGTTTTTGGAGTGAAAAGTGAATTCAGTCAAGTTCTGTGCAATCTCAAAGTTGAAGTACTAAGTGGCTAAGGCGAGGTGGAATTTCGGGCCTGTTGTGGTTGCTGATCGCAGCTGAACATTGTCAGTTATTAGACACAAGGAAATCATTATGAAACGATGCAGTGTTTAACCCCCACCATCTCCTCAGCCACACAGCTGCTCTTTCTTTGGGTCCCGATGAATGTATCGCAGCCTCTGTAAGCCTGCCCAAGTGACATTCTTCCAGTAGTTGTAGCTGAATACATTGAATGCGAATTGATGGAATAATCACCTTCATCCTCATTATCTCCTGTATTAGTATTCAATTCCATGCCTTGCCTAGAATTAGATTGGAATCAAGCTCATTCTTCCTAGAGTGTTGCTCATCAAGGCAATATTTCGTAGGCCTTTTGTTGTCCTTAGAAGTTGGAGCATGCTCATTAACTCCACTGTCCAAAAGGAAATGATCTTACTCACAAGCAGCTGATGCCAGCTCATGCAAGAAGGTTTCCCCCTTCATGCCTTGCTGTGCGGTTGCAAAGTTTCTCCGAACACAGGAATGGAAAGTTGCTGGAAAGAAGCTCGGAATGCTTAATAATAATATTATAGTTTGGCGGCAAGCAGAGAAGCGAGCGCGGAGAGGGGGGGGGGGGGGGGGGGGGGCGGGGGGAATGGAGTGGGGGAGGAAGGAGAGGTGACCAAACGCGTGGTCGAAGAGGTACAATTTCAAGATGGGCAATAAATAAGCAGCCCTTACTGTCAAACGGTCGCTCAGTGTTCTTCAGTAATTATTCTCCTGTGTAATGACCATTTCACCCGGGGATCAGAAGATTTTGCAAACAGTGAGCACCAGTGTATGTTGATGTAGATTTTGCTACGTTGGCTAATGAGACTTCATTTGAATTAAGAAAATTCTAGGCCGTCCCTGTTGCCTCTCATTGAGTCTCGATTTGACGATGCAAAGGGAAAAAACTTCATAGCTGGAAGATTGATGACGTACCAACAATTATGTCCTATTGGTGGAAGCTTACCGAAGCCTTAACAGAGACCGTGCAATGTGCTTTGCTAATGATTCTCACCTCCAGCTGCTAAGAATATATATTTTTAATTATCATCAAACTCAGACAGACTGCAGGAAGGAAGCCACAGAGACTTGCGTATTAATAGCAGTCTCTGAATAAACTGGAGAAACTCTAACCCTGACATATTAAGTAAGGCAATGAAAGAAAAATTGCTTCCTTCGAGCTTCCAAGTTGAGATCTATTGGAAGGGCCATTTCTGGGACACTTCTGTTACTGCGTCCTGTACTGCTGCCAACAGGTTGCTTTATTAAAATGTATGACTTGTTACAGGGCCAACAAAAAAAACCTCTCAGTGTTTTAAACATTTAAAAGGGCTATTTAGCCTCAGGTCTTGGCGTAGCTCTCTTCATGAGAACCCCTCCAATCGCCGACCCCAACAATCATCATCAACAACAACATGCATGAATACAGTCAGGGGGAGGAGAAGGGGGAGAGTAGGCATGGTTGAAGAGTAAGGTCATCGGGCAAAACCTGAGGGTGGGTAACGGAGGAGGCAAGGCAGGGGAGGGTTAGAGGAACAGTTTTTCCAGAGTTTCTGGGTGCAGTGGCTGGTGAACAGAGGGGATGAAGGACAAGCAAGAGGCCAGGCCAGACAAGCCAGTCGAGCGAAGTCGGAGAGGCACAGAGGTGCCATGGTATGAAAGGATTTGCAGATGAATGAGAGGATGTAGTGTCCATCTGGTTGCGAGGATTCTTTAACCCAATTTTCCTTTCATCTTTGCTCAGGGCTGACTGGGTCTTTTACAATAAAAGCAACTCCCTTCAAACACACGCTAGCAAGCACTCTCTACCCTGGTTGGAGACACAATCTGTATTACATCTGGGCTGCACTGCATTCGTTGTAACAGTAACATGGAACAACTGGGGAACCCTTCACGTTGACCATATTTTGTGTTCATTAATATGAGGGATGGGGCAGTGAGAGAAGTGTGAGCACGAGAGCTTGGTTCAATTCATTCCTGCCAATTAGTAGTGATCCAGCAGATTGAATCTGAAGCATGTGCAGCCCAGATTCATCAGCAACTTGTCATCCTTGATGTCATTAAATGTATCTAAACTGAATTTGAACACCCACCCCACCCAACACACACTCCCAGGTCTTGCTCATTAGAAGCGCCCGCGTTCTGTGACATTAATTTCCTCCATCTTATCATGGGTGTTTTGCAGACGGTACCAAAACTCCCCGCAGACAACCCTCTACTGGCTAATGTTTGGCTCACGTACACTTACTGAGACAGCCCAGAGTAATCTCTCTGTTTAGTCTATTGCTGCGTTTACATGCAGAGAGCAGACATAATTTTTCGTGTCAAGATATCTTTAGTGGATCTAAATGCAGATACAAAGCTGCCTTTCCTTGGCAAGCATTTATACTGCCTGGTCAACACAGAATGAAAAATTCACAGCGACTGAGTTGTAGGACTCATATACACTATTAAGATGCACCGCGGAGACAAAAGCAACATATCCAGATTTGTGTACATAAGGGGATTTGTGTAGATTATGTCTGTGTTAAACCGCCAACATGACTTGGTTCAGGCAGAGGTGTAAGCTCATGGGGTTCAAGATCCTCATTCGCACCCCACCCTGCCTCACTAAAGCTCGCAATCTGGACTGATGTTGGTGAGGATCGCTGCATTGACAGAGGTGCTGCCCTTTAGATAAGAGAGTAAACCACGGTCCTGCGTGTCTCTTTGATTGGCTGAATAAATGGGATCCAGATGTTTTTAGAATATTTGGCCCAGATATGATAAAATCCTTTTGAACATGGTACATAAGAATAAGGAGCAGGAATAGGCCATTTGGCCCCTCGAGCCTAGCCCCGCCATTCAATAAGATTATGGCTGATCTTCTAATCTAACTCCACCTGCCCGTGCCTTATCCCCATATCCCCTAATCCCTTTATTCCCTCTTGCTCCTGTTCTCCTTCATATCAAATAAAACTTGGCTGAAATGGGGCTGTGTCCTTTATATGTACATAGGCTAGACAAGTAGTACAGATTGTGGCAGGATGGCCATTTGTTCCAGGTGCCGGTCAGTAACCTTGTACTGTGTTGTAGAGTCAAGTGCCTTTCAAGGCCTTTGACGAGAACTATTTCACAGTGACAGGAAGCATCTTTTAAGCAGTTTGGCATCCAGCCTCCTGATGGTTCCATTTCCACCCACGTGACAGAACGGGGATCAATAGAAGTTGATCTGCCTTGGGTTCACTATTCCTTCAGTCAATTACTTCAATTGTCACCGGGAAAATTGGCTTCGAAGGGAAGAAAGAGAGAGAGAGAGAGAGATAGAGAGAGAGAGAGATCCAGGAGAGTGCTGCCTTGAGCTCCAGTCGCCTTTTCTGGGCTGATTTGCTCTCCGGTGGGGAAAGTAGCTTTTTTAGATCAAGATTTGACTTGACTCTCTCTGACCTGCTGTTTAGGGACAGAAAAAGGCCCATTGTGCATTTCTCAATCGCAGCGAAATCCTTGTCTTAAAGCGGCCGGCTGGCTTCACCGTCTCACCGACTATGCCTCTAAGCGAGGCGTGGAATAAAAAAAGTGTTGACTTCCTGGTCGCCCTGTTGCTGCTGATGTGATTTCCTGTGTGTTGCTCACTAAGTGGAGGAAGGGGCCAATGACACTCCTTGAGCTGCACCAAGTTGGGAAAGGGTTAACAATGATAATAATCCTTGCATTTTGATATAGCGCTTTCCACATCTTATCGACGTCTCGAAGCACTTCACAGAATATACTGTAAAGTGAATTGACTGCGAATTTGTGGGCGAAACGTGGCAGTCAATTGCGCACAGCAGTGCCCCACAAACAGTCATGGATTGACCCATTTAATTATTGTGTGTTTTTTTGGAGAGATTATTTTAGGCGTTTGGAGTAAGGAAACTTGCCCAAGGTTTCGCCCTGACCTGCCTGGATTTGAACACAGGTCTCACGCTTGTAAGGCGAGCGCTCTAACCACTGAGCTACAGGAGCTCCATAAATAATAATAATCCTTACACTTAACAAAGCATCTGGTCCCGTCTTCGAGGAGTCTCAATCCATTTCACAGGAATACACCGATGATACGTTTTGTGGGCGAAACACGGCAGCCAATTTGGTCACTTCCATACGTTTAGGGGGTAGTAATTACAGCTCTGGTACCCACTCTTGATCTCTATCCAGTGTCACCTTCTAAATTCCCCCTCCACCCACCCACGCAGAATGGAGCAGCTTACTGATATGCACTGTCAAGGTTTAGATACGATAATAAGGATTTGGATGAGGCAGTGGAGGGTGACAAGCTCCGTGGAAATGTATCTCTGTAGAGTCAACCGCTTTCAAACTGTTTCAACGCTAACTAAAGGAACAAATTGACGAGAGAAGGGGAGAAGAGATAAAAATCTTATTCTCGTGTCACTTATTGACTGGATTTCATGTTTAATGTCTCAAATCTGTTCTGTTGGAATATTTCACTTCCGACACTTTTCAAGCCCCAAAACCGCCGCCCCGTCTTCGCCTGTCAGACTGTTTGTGTCTGAAGGTTTTAACGCCGCGGAGAACGGTAGAACTGCGGCACATTCTGAGATTCTGTCTTAATTTGGAAGCCTGGCTTTTGAAAGAACAGTGCATGACCAGCTTCCAAATGAAGAAGGAATTGTCAGATATTTGCAGAATTCTGCGCAAAAGTGAATTCCAAAGACATGGTGTAGGCGAGGCCTAGACATGGTCTTCAAGCCTTGAGTGTCCTAATCAGTTCTTCCTTCCCTGTCGTCCGATGATGATCAACAATTGAAGAATTGTCACACTGACAGATAAAATATTCTCTCTTGTTTTTAAAGCAGAAAAATAAGAAATGTATCACTCAGTATTACAGATTCCTACATCAAGACAATGCTTGGAGATTCATAAAGAAAAGAAAATCACAAACACATTTGGGCTGCAAAGCAAAGCGGGGTTATGCCATGGATTTACACTTTCAAAATGCATTTCATGTCGGAAGGATGCATCTGAAGCACTTCTGAATGAGAGCACGAGTTTTGGGCTGTGTGGGGAGAGAAGGTGGGGTGGGTGGTGCTGGTCTTGAGGAAAGAGTCAGAGCGAGGAAGGTGACTGAAAGCACGGTCGAAAAGATAGATCCTTAGAATGGCACGCAAGCATTTTGAGGGAATGCTTATAAAGAAGTCTGCTGCAGTAACTATAATCTACTTTGCCAACTCCGAACCATTGATGTGTGTGTAAAAAAAAATCTAAATCACTCAGCCTGCTATAAAAATCCTAGACCACCGGTAAATAGATTACTGCAGCACATTTGAGATGGAAACAGCGTTGGTGAAGGAATCACAAGTGCTCATTAGATAGATTTTAATACGTGCCTATAAAAGGCCAGAAAAGGGAATAGTGTGCTTCAGTTTAATGACAAATTACTTTACGAGCAAGCGTGTGAAGCAGTAAAAGCTAACGGTGCTCAATAAGTGTTCAGACTGCAGGTAAAAGTGGTTATGGAATATTGGAATGTTAATGCAACGATCAGCACCTAATGGGTTGTTCTTGTACCCTTTGTACAAAATGTAAAATAAACTATGTAAATTAGCCTACCATGGAACAGATCGCAGGACTATAAATCTGAGCTTCATACCAACGTGTGAATATTTCAGAGTCAATATGCATGGGATGAAAATACATTGCATTTTGCTCTCAGTCCCACACAGAACAATAGAGACCTTGGGCAATTTTCCTTACTCCACATGCCTAATAATAATCTGTTCAAAAAAACCCCCACAACAATAAAAATTGATCACGTCAATCCACGACTGCTTGTGGGACACTGCTGTGAGCAATTTGGCTGCTGCGTTTTGCTCACTTTACAGTATATTCTGCGGTTGATTCACTTTACAGTACATTCTGCGCTTTGAGATGTCGATAAGATGTGAAAAGTACTATATTAAATGCAAGGATTATTATTATTGTTATTATTCATTAATTTCAACCCCCTGGCACTCTCCTGAGACATTCCCCAAACCCCAAACAAAGTTCCCATCATTTCTCAGCTGGTAAAACACTTGTCTCGGAATCAGAAAACGGTAGGTTCAAGCCTCATCTCGAGACTTTGAGCTCACGTAGTGTAGGCCGGCACTCCAATCTAACACTGAGACACACTGGGGGTGTGTCTCAGCGTTAGATATAAGATTGGGCTTTCAGTTCACAGTAGTTTGAGGGACGAAGGGGTGTAAAAGGCGCTCCATACACCAAATTAAGGATTAAAAATAATAATTATTTTGTTATTATTACCTGTACTATCATAATTCAAACCCTGTGTGCTCCCATCCATGGCTCCAACACAGTGGTAGCCACGCTTTCTGGTCAGCCACCAAAATAACATTTCTGGAAAGAATACTTCTTGATTGATGGCATGAATCAAGAAATGTTCAATCAAGGAAAAAAACAGGAAAGGCATTATTGATTGAACATGGACTTATGTTTGCGGCGGAGAGGGTGGGTGGGGGGAGGGAGGGCACTTCTTAATGGCCTTGTAGGCCACGGTTTGGCCACCATTCCATCAAGAGCATGGAAATAGGATAATTGAGGTCTATAGACGACCTTCGACACTCTGCTCGAACAGACTCTCGTCCAACGAAACAGTTCATCGATGAAGTTTAATGCAGAGAAGTGTGAGGTGATGCATTTTGGGAGAAGAAATGAAGGGAGGCAATATAGGCTAGATAGTACAATTTTAAATGGTGTGAAGGAACAGAGAGACCTGGGGATTTGTGTTAGTGACTCGTTGAAGGTGGCAGGACAGGTAGACAAGGCTGTTAAGAAGGCATATGGGATACTAGGCTTTATAAATAGGGGTATAGAGTACAAAAGTCAGGAAGTGCTGACTAACCTCTATAGGACTTTGGTGAGGCCTCAGCTGGAATACTGTGTTCAATTCTGGTCACCACACTACAGAAAGGATGTGAAGGCATTGGAAAGGGTGCAGCGAAGATTTACTAGGATGGTGCCAGGATTGAGGGACTTCAGCTATGAGGAGAGGCTAGATAGGCTAGGGTTATTCTCTCTGGAGCAGAGAAGATTGAGGGGAGACCTAATAGAGGTTTATAAGATCATGAGGGGTTTCGACAGGGCAAATAGAGAAAAACTATTTCCACTCGTGGGTGAATCTGTGACTCATGGTCACAGATTTAAAATAGTTTCAAGGCGAAGTAGAGGGGAGCTGAGGAGAAATGTTTTCACTCAGCGAGTTGTTCGAATCTGGAATGCATTGCCTAAAAAGGTGGTGGAGGCTGATTCGATAACAACTTTTAAAAGGGAATTAGATCTTTATTTAGGGAGAACAGGTCTATTAGGCTATGGGGAGCGGGCAGGGCAGTGGGATTGAATCGCTCTTTTCAAAGAGCCGGCACAGACTAGATGGGCCGATTGGCCTCCTTTTGTGCCGTAAAATTCTATGAATCTATGAATGAATCTATGAATCGACCGATCGACTGATCGACCGATCAGCAGCTGCTTTTGCTCTGGATCTATCAGTGACCCTCCTGCTATTCGCAGTCTTCGCAACTTGCTTCCTCGTATTTTTTTAAGTGTTTGGCCCCAAGGTTAAATGTGACAACAACAAAAATAACAATACAATAATAATTATTGCATTTGATATAGCGTTTTTCAAGTCTTCTAGATGTCTCAAAGTGCTTCACAGAATATACTGTAAACTGAAATGGCTGTGTATTTGTGGAAGAAGCGCACCAGCCAATTGCACACAGCATTGTCCTACAAAGAGTCATGAATTGAAATGACCAATTTATCATAGTTTTTGGGGTGACGGATTATTATTAGGTGTATGTGCTCCAAACACTGAGCTACAGGACTCCACTATAGTGCTTTTTACGTCTTTCAGACGTTTCAAAGCGCATCACACAATATACTGTAGAGTGAATTGACTCTGTATTCGTGGGCGAAAATATGACATTTGTATAGCGCCTGTCACGTTTGGAGGGCATCCCACTTCTCTTTTCAGCCGTTCTAGTATCTAAACTGTGTTCTTCCATTTTCTTCACGGAGCTTGTTTTCTTTCCAGCTCGCTTTGGAATGGCCCTTTTTTAAAAAAATATAAAATAACAGGAATTTTACCTTGTTTAGTTTTCCCCGAGTTTTAAGGTTTCCTCTCGTGAAATGAAATCTGTGTCATTTGAGAACAGATTCTGGGTGATCTGCGAGTTAGCTATGAAACGTGGCGCCCCTCTTAAAAAAAAGTTTGCCTTCCAGAAAAAATTAGCCGAATTTAGCAAATGAACGCAACTCAGGAAACGGGACTTGCTCCAGCATAATACCAATCAAAATAAAGAGAAAGGTACAGAAGACAGATACACTTCGAAATTGCATAGATTAATATGTGATACATCAATGATTGCAATGATGGTTCTATTTGTTCTCATGATAAGGGGTGGGGTGGGGGGGAGGAAGAAAAACGAAATATTCTTCTTAACCATATGCACGCTTTGAGATAATGTTATGGTAATTGGAATGGAGTTGCATAATTTAGTTGCAGTAATGTTGAAGATGGATTTACTGAAATTAGTTCAAACAGCAGGAAGCCTGCAATTTGCATTAGAGAGTGACCTTGTATTATACTGCCACGCTGATAATAAGCAATGTAATCATGGAGATAAGAAAGAGCAGCATTATTGCACTATTAGAAGCAGTTTGATACACATTGGAGCTGGTCTTGAAAAGGATTTGCAAACTTAGCAAATTGGGAGATTCTTTGGTGGATAGCTCAAAGCCAACCTCCGCACCATCCACTTTGGGAAGAATGCCTCCACTCTTCACTCTGCAGGTTTCCTTCCATCGTAGTTCACTGGAATTGCTTCCACGAACCTTCGGATTTGCCATTGGCTCTTTCTCATGAAGCATTGATAAGGATTTGCTGATGCCGGACACCGGGAATAGCCTTGAATTGTCCCCAACCTCTGATTAGAGCTGGAACCACTCAGGCCCTGCTCCAGACTGCGGCAATCAAATTACCCACGACTTTCACCCCAGATAAGGAGTACATGAAGCAATTAATATATATGTATATAGT
Source organism: Hydrolagus colliei (assembly GCA_035084275.1). Taxonomy (NCBI): domain Eukaryota; kingdom Metazoa; phylum Chordata; class Chondrichthyes; order Chimaeriformes; family Chimaeridae; genus Hydrolagus; species Hydrolagus colliei. The sequence continues at coordinate 10,204,271 of CM068762.1, read as the reverse complement.
GTTGCATTACAGATCTTATCTGAAACACACATACCCCCCTTCCCACTTTCCCCTAGGCAATCACTGGCACTTATTGGAAGGTTAATAAGATGGTGTGGCCCTTTAGTTCTATGGTGTCTTTTATTTCATCCTGAAAGGAAGATTCATTGTACTCATGAGGTTTAACTAAGGACCTGGTAGTTGCTTTAAAACTGATTGTAAAGCTGTTTCAGCTCTGCCACTCATTTGTTGCTACCTCCTGGAGTTTATTTCATGCAGTTCGCAGCAGTTCGATGTTCGATGGCTCTATTCTACATTGGACCCATGATGGTCACTCAATCCATGCATGTATGCAGAACGCTGCCTGTCATGTTTCGCCCACAAAATATACAGTCAGTTCAGTTTACAGTATATTCTGTGAAGCGCTTTGAGATGTCTCGAAGACGTGATAACGCACTATATATCAAATGCAAGGATTATTATTATTAATATGATACAGATATGGCTGAACTGATCCCTCAAATTGAAGCAATGAATTGATACGAGTCACCAGCTTACTATACAGTACTTAGTTTCGATTCAGCCCTGGGTAAGAGTAGGTTGCAAGAAGATCATGGATCGATTGAGCCAATGGCTCCAAATCATGCCCCGAAAAGTACCTACTGCTCTGTGCCTGTGAAATGTGATAAATTAAATGATTTTCGCAGAGTGTATTTAGAATAAATAAACACAGCCGGTAATATAAGTGTCAGCTTGGCTCAGTCAGCCAGTCGCACTCTTGCTTTTGGGCCACAGGAGTTTGCGGGTTTGAACTCACGGATCTTGAGCTCACAGTCTAGGCTGACAGCCCAGCGCAGTGTTGGGGGGAGCGCTAAAAATGAATGCAGTCATGTGACTTCAAATGGCACTACATTACAACATCAACAACCACAAAGAAAAACACTTGTATAGAGGCTTTCATGTCAAGAGTCAGATCGGACGCCATTGTAAGCATTAAGTGTCACGTCAGTCGGAAAAGATAGGTCTGTTGACCACAAGTCAACATGCTGAGCCAGACAAACAAAGCATGCGTTCTGTGCCTTCCAACACTTGGGAGGATCAGAGCAAAACAGCGTATGCTGAATGATCATTATACTATTAGGAGGCACACGGTACTTGTTAGCGGAGAGCAGATTGAAAGGAAACATTCCAATCTCGAGGGCTGTCAACTCCAGCTTTAATGAGAAGGGAGAATAGTAACCGGGACTGAGAGATGGTGCAGCATTGGATAATGATTCCTCACTCATCGGCTCTCCCAGTTATTCGGAGTTGCAGCTAAACGCACTCAGGTATCGCCAACCTGACAAACACTAGCCCCGCAACTGCAATCCCCTCAATTTACGAGGCGCTCATCAGTCAGGATTTGTTTCAGATTTCGCAGGTAAAAGCATTTATTTGCACCAATTACCGAACCTGGAGACAGGGAGTGATTGGGGTGATGAATGTTCGCCTCTCTCACGTACTGGTCTGACATCAATATTTCAATCAAGGGCTTGAATATTTCAAAGATCCTTTCCATAGAGCACTGATACAAAGAATATATGAACATAGCAAATGCTAGACAAATCTAGCTTGTTCAAAATTGCGCCCCCGCATTTTCACCCGAACCAAACTTCGCTCCCTGATCACCTCAGTCCTTGCCAGACTTCACTGGCTCCCTGTCTCAGAGTGGATCGATTTCAAGATCCTAACTCTTGTATTCAAATCCCTCCACTCCTCTGCACTCCCCTACCTCTCTGATGTCCTCTCTCCTCATAACAGTACCCGTTGCCTTTGCTCTAACGCTCCGGCCTCCTCCTTGTACCCCAAATCCTCTGTTCCACTGTCGATTTTCCGTGCCTTCAGCCACTATGCCCCGAGGCTCTGGAACTCCCTTCCTCACTCCCTTCATCTGGCCCCCTTCTTTCCTATTTTCAGGTCGCATCTTAAGACTTTCCTTTTCGACCGCGCTTTTGGTCAACTTTCTCCCCCCTCCCCTTGGCTCGGCCCCGGGGTCTGTTTTGTGAAACCCTCTGAGCATTCGTGGCGTGGAGGGCGCTATATAAATCCAAGTTGTTGTTGTAGACAGAAATCCATCACGTTCGCCTTCCACCTTCCCGGCAGTCCCTTGCACATATGTTCCAAACTGACTATACGCTATATCCCCTAATATGATTTCCTAAAAGAAATCTATCTAATCTGTGCTTGAAATATACAGCGCTGAAGCACATCTGTTCTTTGGGATTGGAATACAATACTGTATTACAAAATACAATGTATTTTTTCCTCCTCATGAGCATTATTAAATGGAAAGTAGTGCACAATTCCTCCTTAGTGCAGTGTTAATGCGTTTTTTATTGGGAGAGGAACAGTCAATATACTTGTGGGGCATCGAGTAAAGCCAATGTTATTATCAATGAAGATCAGTGCTGTGTGTGCCGGGTATTCTGGAAGGATGAGATCAGACCATCCTCATGCAAACTAATCTGGTGATCTTGTGTGATAAGGGCAGCCGGGTGTTGCGAAATGAAATCATTACCTTGCTCAATTTTCAATGCAAAATACCTGCTCCACCTCAGTCGCTTAAAGACATCCCTTTTGATTATGGACAATGATGGGATTTCACGCTCTTCTGATTGCAGGCTTCGATGGTGCAGTACACTCCTCGAGTTGCTGGTTTCGAACCGCAATGAACATCTCTTTCATTTAATTTAATTGCCCCTTTCCTGCTTTCTCTAGCTTTCTCACGCGCTTTTTATTGTTGTTTTTTTTTAAAAAAATGTGAGACAATGATAAACAGGTGATTCGATCTAAATTTTTTAAACATCAGCAAAAAAATCTCACAGTTCCAATGCTTTGTAGAAATTAGTAGCAGCATTCTGTATGTGAAGTACTTGATTAGTGCATATTATTTTACATTATCAGCGTTCTATTCCTTTTAACGCCTCAGCCTACTTGATACTCTGCCAAATGAAAAGGAATGTGTTCCAACCATTGCACCCTCCATTTAGTTCTACTGCAGCTGTGAGATTTATTTGCATACTGTTTATCATTGTTTGTATTACTGACGGATAGGCTTTTTATTAGGCAAGGCATTTATATGGTTCAGTCTGATTGATCAGCGTTCTCAAATCAATTGCCTTTATATTGCAACGGTGTACAGATTTATTGTCCGGTTCTGTACTGAACTGGAGGCTGGGTTTACGAACCAGAGAGCAGGACACACCTGAGGTCATCCCGCCCACTGTGGAACCACTTCAAAACAAATCCCTCCAAATCTTGGAAACCTGTGGAGGCAGAATCCATAACGATGTTTGAGAATGGTGAAAAGTAGCAATCCTTTTACTTGATCCTTGCAGTGCCTTTCACGTCGAGAGGATGACTCAAAGGGATTCACGGGATGCACTGTTATGGGTATGCAGTCAATTTACTTTACAGTCTGTTCTGTGAAACGCTTTGAGACGTCTAGAAGATGTGAAAAGCGCTATGTCAAATGCAAGGATTCTTATTATTATTATATTCGTTAGGCAAACGAGAAAGAAACCATTTAAAAGCGAGACAGCTACTGTTTGTAGAGGTACAATGATGATAATCCTTGCATTTGAGAAAGCATCTTATCAAGTCTTTGACACGTCTCAAAGCGCGTCACAGAATACACTGTAAAGTGTATTGACTGTACATTTTGTGCGGCAGCCAATTGTGCACAGCAAAGTCCCATAAACAGTCGTGAATTGCGTGACCGATTTTTTGTTTTGACAAAAATATCTTTGAAGGGATTGTTTGTCCCAGGGAAGCGATCCGTCAGTCGAATGAAAAACAGGTTCGACTTACTGCCAGGCGAACTGAGGCACGTGGACTAAAGAAACTTGCCCGATATTTCGCCCAGCCTGCGAATCGGACCCAAGATGAGTGCTGTAACCCCTAAGCTACGAGACTCGACAGATTATCAAGCAGGCTGATGCATTAAAGGGAATAGAATGCTGATAATGTGAAGTAATATGCAAATGATCAAGTGCTTCATGTACCACTTATTTCTGTTTTTCGACGTTTCCTCAACTCGTCCAAAATATCTTGCGTGAGGCACTCTTGCCTGTTATTCTCGCTGTGAGATGACCTGCTTATAAACACGGTGCGGGGTTAGGCTTTTACTGGCTTAAAAAAAAACGTTTCATTAACTGCAATGAAATATTTCCTCACATCCTAAAATGAGCAACATTCACAGTTTTCAGTGATCCACTTAGCCTCGTTTCTAACAGCTTCATGTTCACAGAAAAAACAAAACCGACTGATCCATAATGACACCCAAATTCCTGTTGCTTTCCTGTCTGTGCTAAACGATTGTCCTTTATCATGTGCAAGTTTCCTGTTCCCTCTTCCATTATGCATCGCAACAACTTGTACGGCACACTGCAGATAGGATAACGCCTTACAGCCGAGACGGAGCAAGAAACGGGGGGAAGTAACGGGAATAGATAGGAGTTGTCTCAAGTCACTTTGAAAGAGGTCAAAGATTGTTTTTTTAACACACACACACACACACACGAAGAATTCTGAAAGCAACGGTGGGTGGGTGGGTGCGAAACACAGCAATGTTTGAGGGAGCTGCAGAAAGAGCTAGTCTGTGTGAAGGACACTATGTTAAATATTTGGTCTCAATACTATTTTAAAATAAACCCAGAATAAAATTGGTAACTCGCTCTACGGCTGTTTGTGGGACATGCCTGCCACATTTTGCCCCCAAACTACAGGGATAATTTTACTTTACAGTATATTTTATGAAGTGCTTTGAGACGTCTCAATGAGAAAGTAATGAAAGGGATTATTATTATACATAATATACACATATATATATAAATTCACATTGTGGTTGATGCTGTAGTATCATAGCAGACCATTTAACCACATTTCCCCACAATTTCTCCATGCCCTGTGATGGCCTTCCCTGGCAAATATCTTAAACATCTCAATTGATTTTGCCCATACAATTGTCTGGGGAGCTTTGCACTGCACCTTTCCACAACCCTTTGTGTGAGTGAGTGTGGTGTGCATTTGTTCTGTTCTTTTATTTATTTAAGGTTTGATAGGGACAGTGCTGTAAGATTTCCTGTGGGGTTTTCATTTCAATTTATTTTGCTTGCACTTAATTTCCCAGACAGTCATTGTGATACTTATTTTCTTTCAAGAAAAATCTCTCTTTGGGAGTCATAACGTGTCCAAAAAAACACTCATCGCGACCCTGGCTCGGAATATTGTTTCAGGGGGTATTGACCACATCATTAATTTTAATGGTGTATTGATCGATTTGAGGAACCTTAGCTGTATTCACAAATTCCGTCTAGGACTCCGCTGCAACAAGCCAAACAATCCTGAGAGAATGAACCGTGACTTGGTCGGTAATGCATTTCTAAAATCGTTTAAGTGTACTTTTCATTTGTCTGCAATTTGCACTGATGATATTATTTCAGCCCCAATTTTCCGCGATGTTGCAAGGTTGAGACCAGGGGCATAGCTTTCACCTCGGAAGCTGAACTCATCTCCTGACCTATTTTCTTTGTGTTGGGGCTGTAATTACATCAGAGAATGCTCCTCTTGCGAGACTGCCAGCAGTTTTGCTGCAGGCTACTGCACAAACAGAGAAAGGTCGGTTGCGGGGGTGGCGCAGTCCTCCTCTGCAAAACGGAGGCGACGAACGGATGTTCACCACATTATGGTAAGAATATTAATAAATAAATGAGTCACTTCAATCCACGACTGTTAATGGGACACTGCTGTACACGATTGACTGCCCCCGTTTCGTCCACAAAGCAAAACAAAACAGTCCATTCGCTTCACAGTATATTCTGTCAAGCGCTTTGCGACGTCTCGACGGCGTAACAAGGCGCCGTATCAAATGCAAGGATTATTACTGTTGTCATTAAGTTCCACTGATCACCTCCGCTCCCCACGCTAAGCCAGCCAGAATCCATGAAGGCACTCAGATCTCTCGCCAACTAGCGCTAAACCAGCATCAGTTCGTGCCTCCAGTTCACACCAGGCCGTCTTTCCAGCGGAGATGGCCCGAGGCATGTATTCTCCTCCTGAGGTGAGGAGGCAGTGTGCTTTTTCTTCCACCCCCCACCCCCCCACTTCCCCAACTCCCTCCTTCCAACACACCCAAACGTGCAAAACTCAGCACATCTGTTCCTGGCCAAACATCACACAGAGATCTGAAGTAAATATACAAAAAAAATTCACGTGCACTTCAAAGCCTGATTCCCTACCTGGGAGCACACTGCCTATCTATCCCTTTGTAGATCATTTTCTTTATAGTCTTCAGACATACTGAGCCATGGAGGAGTGCAATCATTATCCAGATACAATTATTCATCAGATTGTGGCATCGCAACATCTATTCAACCCATTCTGAATAATCACTTTGTTCCTTCGTGTTTTTTTTACATTGGGATCAAGTCTTTCCTTCTGGCTTTAATTAAAATAATCATCCTTACGTTTTGATCCAACACACCTGCATTGTATGAACATCTCAAAGTACTGCTGTAAAGTGTAGTGACTGTGTACAGCCGCAGATTTGGTCAATAAAGATCCCACAGCACTGTACGAAAAGAGAAGGGAGCTTCTCTCAATGTCCTGGCATGGTCACTCCATGGCTATCCGTGGGACTTGGCTTTGTGCAAATTGACTGCTGTGTTTGTCCACAAAGCATACAGTCACACCACATTGCAGTATAACCTGTGAAGTGTTTTGAGATGTGAAAGGCTCTGAGCCAAATATAAAGGTTACTGAGATTCTTTTTGCTACATCTTTAATGAAGCTGTTAAGGTTTGCCTGAATTATCCAACTCAGCTAGAAAATGAGCTCCATGTGAAAGGAAAGGCCCTTGTTTTTGGCGTTCGGATTTCTCAAACCTCTCAGTCGATTTACAGATGTTGATGAAAATTTGGGAGATAGGCACATTATATTACAGATGCTGTCAATTCCACCTTGAAATGAGTGGTTTGTTTGGCACTGCATTTAATTTGCTTCCCCACGGGTATTCAACGATCAGAAATTCATAGTGAAGCCGCCTCGGTTAAAAAAAAAGCCGCTATCCATTGGCTTGCAATACTTTTTAATTGGAAACGGAATGTTTTCCGAAGTGTAAATCGTTTTCGTGACGGTCGTTGTAATTCCAAGTTGCTGTACATTGGAATAACAAAACGCGTTACGCAGAAAAGTTGTAGGCGATCTGTGTGTAAATCTTGGGAAAAGGCAGTTAATGGGAGGGGGTGGGGAGGGGGAAATGGCAGAAATAAATTGCCTGGGTAGATCTGGAATATAATTTGACATTTTTGAGATTTCTATTGATTTAACAGAGATAAATTCTCTCATCTCCAGTTAAATTGGGCTGTCTGGATCACAGCCTGGTCTAGTGTTTGTCATTGCTTTCTCCCTTCTCAATTCTCCAGTATAATAATAATACTACCATTATTACTAATAAGATGGTGCCTTTCATGTCAGGACGTCTCAAAGTGCTTTACAGGATATACTGTAAAGCGTAGTGACTGTGTATATTGTAGGCAAACACAAGGATTCCTGGAGTCCTCGGCCACCACACTTTGCAAAGGTTAAAGATTGTAAGCGTAAGAATCCTTGCATTTGATATAGCGTTATATCACGTCTTTGAGACAGCTCAAAGCACTTCACAGAATGTACTCTAAAGTGAATTGACTGTATATCTTGTGGGCGATTGCATTTAAACTTCCATTAGTTTCCATTTGGGGAGGTGTGGTGCGGGCGATGCTGGGTGGGGGATGGGGTACTTTTGACAAGAGAGTGAACGTTAATTATACAATTGGAGGAAATGGCTTGGAGGACTACAAGTGAGTTCAATTAACACGTACAGTTGAATTGATGATGATTACTGAAGCATTCTGTGCTAATGACAGTATTTACTGATGTTAATTCATTTCTTTCACTCGGCAAAAGGCGAAGCAACACTTTTGGGCCCTCTATGAATTTGAAGGATCACTTGTATTTGAACAAAAAAAGAACAGTTTCTGTTTAATTCCCATTATTCCATCTCAAACGACAGGCTGCAGAGGGTATCTTAATCAAGTTAGTCTTCCTTTTTCAGAAAATGGGGGCTAAGTGGTTTTAATAATAATAATCCTTGTATTTGACACAGCGCTTTTCACATCTTCTAGACGTCTCAAAGCGCTTCACAGAATACCATAAAGCGAATTGACTGTATATTTGTGGGCAGGACTGGCCACTGGCCCACAAATAGTCCTGGATTGAAGTGACTTAAATTCTGACCAGTTTCCTCTTTTCTAAATGATGCACCTTACTTTAATTACCTTACTTTGCCTCTAATCAGCTTCCCTACAACTGAGTGAGACTCATTTGCCTATAGTGCCTATTAGAGGTTGCTTCAAATCTCTATTGCTGTAGAAATCCTGTACTGTATTGATTTGGGTGCTTGCCTCGCAAGCTAGAGGACCTGGGTTCGATACCTTACGCAAGTTTCCTTCCTCTGCACACCTCTGATTACTTATCTTCAAGTACGAATCCCATTGTTTGTCGATTGGCGGATCGATCTCTGGGTAGTACAATCCCTTCAATAAACAAAACACTAAGAATTTGCTCATTGAATCCCTGACTGTGGGACATTGATGTGTACAATTGGCTATTGTATTTCACCCACGAGTTATGCAGTCAGTTCGCTTTCAGCATATTCTGTGAAGCCGTTTGAGATGTCTCAACGATATGTTAAGGTGCTCCATGAAATGAAAGGAAATTATTACTTCCCCATTCCTCAAATCTCAAGTGCACAATATTCTTTGGCAGCACATAATAAAGGCGGCTGAGTGGCAAAGCGATCTAATAAAGTAAAGGACCCAGTTTTTATATAACTCTATATCCTCAAGCTTTATAAAGAAAGCTTAGGGTACGAGTTATATTTTTTAAAAATGTTTCAATGTTGTATCTTTTCTCTCCAGCTCTCAGGCTCCACGCTGACCTGTTAAATCTCGACCTCCTGCATGTCTTGTGCTTAACAGTCTGTTACTGGAGTTACTGGACTGTTGACTTCAATGTATTTCGAAAACAAACACATTTCCCCCCCTTCGATTGCTTTCAGGTTGATAACAGGAGTTTTATTTTCGAGGCACGGGTTGCGATTTTAAGTGGAAATGCTGCCTTCACACTTTTGTTCCTCTTTATGCCCATTAGTGACGGCTGGTTAGGCATTCAGTCCGCAATCACCGGTCTGGATCTTGCCAGCCAGGCTCACTCCCTCGTCAGTTCGCCACACCCAGAGCCCGTTCACCTTGGATTGGAAGAGAAAACACATTGACGTGCCACGTCTCAGACAAGGACAACTATGGCACAGAGGGCGACCGGGCACTGCCCATGAAGAAAACATCTAGTTTTTCAAGGTGAATGAATTAAAGCCAGGAGTTATAATAATAATAACATTAATAAACCTTACATTTTGTGTAGCGCTTAATCACAACTTCAAGACTTCTCAATGCCCTGTATAGAATATGCTGTAAAGCGAATTGACTGGATATTTTGTGGGCGAAACAGCGGCGTCCCACAAACAGTGATTTGAAGTGACCAATTTATTATAATAATTTTTTGAAGGAAATATTTTACCCATGACAAAGCGATCTGCTAACTGATCAACAATTGGGTTCCTACTAACTGCCAGGTAAGCAGAGGTGCACGGGGGTAATGAAACATGCCCAATATTACGCTCTACCAAGAATCGAACCCCAGGACTGTCGCCTGTGAGGTGAGTGCTCCAACCACCGAACTGTAAGTCTCCAAGTTTATTGGGAACCGAGTCCGGAGAACCATGTTCGAACAGATTTGCTTAAAATAAAAAAAAAGGTTTGTGAACACCTATCAAGGTCACTTAGACCCAGGATTGCCAACGCATTACATCTTAAAGGCTCGTTAATTTGAAATGAGAAAAAAAGAGAGCAATCTTGGCCAGCGTCTTTACTGCTCCATTCTGAAGCCCTGGTAGGTTTTGCTTTATACAGTACTTAATAGGCAGCTATTGAGGAAAACCAGCATCACTGATAAATTTCTCACATTGTGCAAAGTTCTATCACAAGTCAAGGCTTTTTTTTCTTGGTCAGTCTGATACCCGCGGAACGCCATTACCACGCTTTACTGTAGGGGAAGCTAAATCAGTCTATGTGGTCCACGTATTTCAGGAAACCTAAGGAAAGTTTCCTTACTTTACACACCTCTATTCCCAACAGTAAGTAGGAACCCCGTTGCTATATTAGTGGATCTATTCATGGGGGTGATAATCGTTCCACAAACAAGATGAAGCTGAGTCTTTCGAGATGTCTCAAAGCACTTCACAGAATATACTGTAAAGTGAATTGACTGCATATTGTGTGGGTGAAATGCGGGAGAGTGACTTGACGGGACTTTAGAAGCTAAGCAAGCTCTGATTTCTAGCTGTACGGTTTGTAACCCTTCACAACGCTGCTGTGCGCAGTGTTGTGAAGGGTTACCAACCGTATACCTAGCTTAGCTTCTCAAGTCCTGTCAAATCACTTTGTCAATCACCAGTGACATGAAACTTGCCAGTGCCAATTTTCTCCATCTCTCCATCAGTCACACAGCGAGGAGTAGCATTGCTGGATTGATTCCGCTCAGATTGACGGGGGGCTGCCACTCTCCTAATTCAAAGCTGAGGTGAGGAGTTGAAGGTCCGAAAATTGAAGGGATATGTCTACCGTGTTCTGGGCTTATTAACTTTTTTAAAAAAAAATCTCAGCATCTAATCCTGAGACATGGCAGATAATTGATTGACTGAGGCACTTGCAGCTGAATTAAAAGGGATCTGCAAAAAAATTGTTGGCACTACCATGGCAATGTCAAGATGCTCTAACCACATTTCGATGGCCTCCTACAAAGTACAGGCTGCTAACGGTGCTGTCATAACAAGCCTCACAGCTAAAGCCCGTGTGTATCTGTTAGTTTCGCTCACGTCCTCTCTCAGCCAGGACCTAAATAAGGAAATGTTAAATGATTAAATCATTTTCTAATCAGATGTTTCAACTCTCATTTGTCTGACTGACAAACTGCACTGTTGAAGCGCAAGGCACGTGTGACTTTGTCTTTTCAACATAATCATTAAAATGTTAAGCCAAACTGACAGCAAAGGCCTGAAGGCTGCTGGCAATTCCTAAATTCTACAGGCAGGTTGCATTCCGCTCTATAGACAGAAACACTTGGGGCAAGATGAGTTGTGGTGGGGGTTGGTTGGGTGGAGTGGGGGGGTGGAGGAGAGAAAAGTTTGATAAAAAGAGGCTCCAATGATACACAACTCTCCGGAGTCCTGTAGCTCAGTGGCTAGAGCACTCGCCTTGCAAGTGAGAGACCTTGGATTGATTCCAGGCAGGTCAGGGCGAAACCTTGCGCAAGTTTCCTTAACCCCACACGGCTGATAATAATCCCTTGAAAGAAAACAATAATAATAATACATTGGCCATTTCATTCCACCACTGTTTGTGGGACACTGCTGTGCACAATCGGCTGCCGCGAAAAATACAAAAATGCAGTCAATTCACTTTACAGCATATTCTGTGAAGCGCTTTGCGACGTCTAGAAGATCTGAAAATCACTATATCAAACGCAAGGATTATTATTATTTTAACCCACGACTGTTTCTGGGACACTGCTGTGTATAATTGGCTGCTAGGTTTCGCCCAACATATATACCGTCAATTCACTTTACAGTATATTCTTGAAGCTCTTTCAGAGGTCTAGAAGACGTGAAAAATGCTATATTAAATGTAAGGATTATTATGATTAATAACTCACCAATAACGTTAATATGGCTTTGCAGAAACTACATGACCAATAGAGAGAAGCAATGTCTCAACTATTCCAAACATTTTCTCAAAGGAAATAAAACTACTATGGTAGCAGGTACCCTAATTTCAGAACAGATCTCAAGATTGGGTTGGATGAAGAAAGTCCTTCGGGCCCAACTGATCTCATCCACCCGCAAAATATACAGTCACTACACTTTACAGTGTATTCTGTGAATCGCTTTGAGACATTTCGAAGACTTGATAAGGCGCTATATCAAACGCAAGGATTACTGTTAGCCTTCCAGAACACCAGGCCTACCGTGCTCCCATGAATTTCTACTTCAACAACAACAAATTGCATTTGGATAGCGCCTTTCACGTTGGGAGGACGTCCCAAGGTGCTGTGTGTGTGTGTGTGTGCAGAGAACAAGAGGAATATTGCAGTGTTTTGATTGGAAATGCTACCTCACAACAGGAAAATACTACTGCTAAACTCTGGTAGAACTTTCACAAGCAGTTAATCCGCTGGTCGGTGACATTTCTGTCGTGTATTGTAGGTACAGTAATAGGTTATTAGAAACAATAGCATTCAAGCCGGATTTGTTGGAAATCATTGATTTCTCGGGGAAAAAAATAACTGGTACAATTCCCCATGGAAGGCTAGCGTTGGCAAATTCCTAGGAATGGCTCAACGCGAAAAAGGAAGGAAGTTGTCCTTGATGCCCGCGTGAAGAGTTCAGCGAATTAGCATTTTGCTATCCGCTGAAACGTCAGTCAAATCAAATAAACTAATGGAAAAAGAATAACCAAAGGCTCCGTTTTGAGAATGCTCGGGGTAAGTAAGAGTGTATTTGGCACAGTAAAAAGCCTACAATTTGCTGAGCAAGTATTGCGCTCAATCCAAATATACCGACCTCCCACCATTTACAAGGTTGATCACATTGCTGGGCAGGACATCAAGAGGAATTAGAAGGGAAAGATTGGATTTCTAGTTGAATATTGCAGCTGTATATTCTTGAAATGAACCTCATCAAATGCTGATCTTTTACAAACCAAACCCAAACTGTAGAAACAGTTTGACAAAACTGTTCCAAGTTCCGGGAGATATAAACACGACCTTGGCATATGGATTTTCTGAGACTTAGCACGAGAAACCATCAACAAAGCCCAATAGACAACACACCCAAAAATATGAAGATGGGAAATAAGGCAAGGAACAGCAATCTATTGTCGCAAACTGTGTGCACAGCTTGGACGAATCATTAAGTACAGGCATAACAAACTTCCTCAGTCACTTGTAATGAGAAGCACTAGAATTATTGGCTGCAATTCAGTAGCAAGGTACAGATGGGAAGAACCGGTTGAAATTCAACACTTTCATCCCTTTAAACGTATTTAGGAGATCACAGGGAGCACATATGGTGCAAGTGAAGTCTGAGCGACTCCTCCTGGAGGCTCAAACAAAAGCACAGGGCACTGTCGCCTAGAAGCATGAGAACTTACATCCGCAAATCTTTGAAGTCGGTGGCATCTGGAAGCACGCGCACACCGATTCGAGCCTTTTACCAGCCAAGACGCGTGAATGACACCGAGTCTGGTCGAATCTGTCTCTTGCATTGGGACGCAGAGACGACACACCCACCCCCTTAAGAAGAGACAGCTGTTTCAGGGCCTGATCGGGCTGCAGGGGGAATGAAGAACGTCAGCGATGAGGGCAGCAGGTTCTAAGGGAAGCAGCAACCAGATGCTGCAAGGAAGAGAGCAAGGATCTGGGATGTGGCACAGAACCAATTGAAAGCAGAGCAAATGGTGCAGGAGAGTACAAGCAGTCGAAAAGTTAGTCATCTAACATTTCCAAGGGACTGATCCAAATGAGCCACTTATTCCACGTGAATAGTGCGAGTCAGGGCTTCCACTTTCCATTTGCTTGCGTGAAACGACGTGCTCCTTCCCAATGCTTGTGAAAGTTCTACCAGATCACAAAGGGAACTTTGCACTCGACTCAGTTTAAGCTTTAGATCCAGCTGTCTGCACCAGTTCTGACGAAGGGTCGTGGACCCCAAACATTGACTCACTTTCCTTTCTCCATAGATGCTGCCTGACCAGCTGAGTGTTCCCGTGTGACTTCTGCTTTGTGTAGCAGATTCATTCGAGAATCTACGCTAACGAAAATGAGGGAGATGGAAACAGAAGGGAATGAGAGGAATGGGTAGACTCATATAGAGAGCACGCATCAGCACAGATAGGTTGGGCTGAGTGGCCAGCTTCTGTGCTGTATATTCTTTATAATAAATAACACTACAGTAACAATAATCCTTGCATTTGATACCTTTGTGAACCCTTGTAGATCAATGGAGGCAGCAACTGTATGGTATCAGTTTGGATTAAGTGTATTGCAGATGGCCCAATTGAATCGAGACACAGCCACTCATATTAAGGCCATTAAAAGAGAGCATTTTTAATCCTGAATTGATGACCACCTCCGCCTTCTCCCTTGCTTGCTGCCCAACCTCACCACTACTCACTCAACTGGCATGCTATTCTGTTGAGGAGTGCTGTACGCGCTGAATGCAAGTTGTTGGTGAATAATTCAGCAACGTTGGGATTATAAATTCTACCAGATAATAATGAATTTTCAAAACCTGTAGAAAACAAACCTCACACTATTAGCCGTTGGCAAAGTCTAGTGAATCCTCTTTCTCCCAGGATTATCCAGAGTCTAGCATAGACAAATGCAAAGTGGCAGTCCATTGGGAGACCCTGGTTAAATATCTACCAATTAATTATCTTTGTAGTTGTGGTCCTGAGCCACCAAAAGATTGCAGGACTGATATTTCCTCACCGATCCCCACCCACCCCCCAAAAAAATTGATGATCATTTAGGGTCACGTGAAAATATTTTCAGATTTTTCCAATATTTTTGTCGCACACACACACGCGCACACATTGACTTGACGTTGACAAGGCACGGATTTGAAGAAGGGATATTATTGCTTTTAATGGGATTCTCTGGGAGAGAAGAAAAAAAACACACACCCTCTAATCAAGTTTTTTTTAATATACGAAATGGAAAAGAAAAGGAGGTCCTCTGAGGGTTAACATTACAAAATTAAACCGTTTGTTTTCTCTGAGAAAATCAAATCCTGCAGGTGCCACCTCGCCTGCCTTTATTGCATTGGGAACAATAAACCTCCAGCAGGACTCAATAGAGTGCAATTTGTATTTTATCAACGTAGCAAATTTGCTCCCACAGACAGAGAAGGCGAATAAACTGCGGCACTATTTACGGCCTTTGTCTGCACTTGTCCGCTCGCCTGGAAAATATCTTGTTCCCGGAGGTTGCTCTCCCCCCTGTTCTGTCACCGTTTCTGTCACCGTACTTCACCGGGAAGCTTCGGGGGGAACCAGCGCTGTTTCATAGTTCCTATTCTTTTCAACAATAAATTAGGTCTATTTTCTCAACAGCTTCCACTGGCACACAGAAGAATGGAAGGACTCCCTCTTTCGTTGCCACGCGATACGCGCTTCATCAATACCCTGTTGAGATGATGGCTTTGATTTGCAATTCGCAATGATTATCTCTGTCAACCTCGTGTCATTCCGTCGCAATACCACTGTTTAACCTTCGCAATACCATTATCTCATCAGTACATTACCGTCGCTGCACTTGTAACATTACCATCTCTACCCGCAATTGCTTCCCCATTATGGATTCATAGAGTTTCTCAAAATTGATAAGAACTCACTCAATTCAGTATCAACAAAAAACTTCCTTGGACACCCGAAAGGTGACTTAACTTACATTACTTGGGCTGAAATTGTAGTTTAACAATTGGTAGTGGCTTTCTCTTTGTGATCGACAATGAATTTGCAGGCAGATTCCAACACTCTCTTAAAAAGATTAATAAATACAGTATTGATTTATGAAAGTGCGACGTTACGTAGCTATGTCTGAGCTTTTCCACACATAAAATTTGAAAGGGATATGGATAAACATATGAAAGCGTCAGGCAAGGAGCAACGAGTTGTTGCCATCCTACTTATACAGGGCCCTCTCTCTCATATGGGGGTCGTAGAGTTTGTGCTTCGGTCAATGTCAATATTGATCTCCCACTGATGGGAAAATAGGGTGATTGGGACTCTCATAAATGTTTAGACCCTCTGCAGTTCTTTGGTCAGTCGCTCGAAATAACAACAAAATTACACTTGCATTACAATTACACTTGTATAGCGCCTTTCACGTCAGGAAGATGTCCCAGCATATTGCAAGATACGAAAAGGACAAATTATAGATCTGGGTATCAAGATTCATACCTGGTGGCAACACTCCTAGCTTTATACCCAATTCATTGTAAGTTAGTGGGCTCTGTCCACGAGAATAGAATCGCAAATAAAAGGACCAGTGAAAGACCAGCTCTCGGTCAAGTCCTTAGAAAAGACAGAATGATAAAGGTGGCCGAGACGATATTTAATTCAAAAAGCGCGGGGCTTGAACCCACAACTCGCTGACGCGGAAGCGAGAGAGCTACCGACGGAATCAGGCTGACACTTGACATTGTACAACAGCTGTGAAGGGCAACTCAATTGAACGTAGGAAAGAAACAAGATGGAACATACGGGAACGAAGAGACTCGGCGGGTTGAAAATTTCACGACACAGGGACGCTTTTGCACTGACCCCGGTGAACGCGTCTCCACATTTCAAGAAGCGCATTTTCTCTGTCTCTCTTCCACATACACTTCTGATACTTGACACTGCTCTGCTACCACTGTTGTCATACAGGCTGTAAATATTGTATAGATTTTCTGCCACGAGTAAGCTATTGGTCTGTCAGTGCTCTAGAAATAATAACACGCGAGTGTGGTTAGGTTATATCTGGTCTATTCACACGCTGCCCCCTTCTTTCGGCTGCAGTCACTTTAATATTAATAACTGGAGCGCCTATCTTTATTCAACAATGCTTCTACAAAGGAAAATGTTCCCAGTCATCTCACTTGTGGAGGGTCGAAGTCAAAGCAAGTGTGAGTGTTCTGTTCCCTGGGACTTCGAAAGTGTTGTATTTCTCGTACAAGATGTGAAGCATAGTCCTGGTAAAAATTTATGGTTTAGCATCAGGTACAAGCTCGTTACAATCTCAGCAGAGTTCTATAATGCACTGCAGAATTCTCTTGGTGAGATTATCACGCTGGTTGTTTGACAAGCGGGCGACACACTTTGCAAGACCACAGCGCAGTGAAGAAATAAATCCCACCCGCCCTGTGATAGCTATTGCACGTTTGCCTATATCATTGAGGAAGAGGAATACAATAATAATAATAATAATAATACTAATGCTTGCATTTGAAATGGTGCTTTTCACGTCTTCTGGACGTCTCAAAGCGCTTCACATAATATTCCGTAAAGTGAATTGACTGTACATTTGTGGGCGAAACGCGGCTGCCAATTGCACACAGCAGTGTCCCCCAAACAGTCGTGGATTGAGTGACCAAATATTTATTTTATTTGATGGATTCCTTGAGGGATTATTATCAGGCGCGCGTGTGTGTGTGTCTGTGTAGAGTAAGGAAACTTGTTCAAGGTTTCACTCTGGCCAGGAATCGAACCCAGATCCTCTTGCTTGTGAGCCGAGTGCTCTAACCACTGAGCCACAGGACTCAAAGTTTC
The DNA here is from genome assembly GCA_035084275.1 of Hydrolagus colliei. Lineage (NCBI taxonomy): Eukaryota > Metazoa > Chordata > Chondrichthyes > Chimaeriformes > Chimaeridae > Hydrolagus > Hydrolagus colliei. The sequence goes on along the minus strand of CM068762.1, from coordinate 10,186,788 downwards.
TAAAATCTACAGGTTAGATACACATACACAGTGAGCACTATCAGACGCTAAATGCGATTAATTAACAAATTCAAGCAGTTTTCACCAACTGAAAATTGCGTCTTGAACACTCTGATTTGCTCGCCCGCACTGAAGAGCGCCATAGAAATGCGAGTTGCGGTTGTTGAAATTAACGAGGCCCTGCAGTTTCGAGATTGAAATATGAAATCTTGCGATATCGGGTCTCACCTTTTATCGTGCAATTAGATTAGTGTTGCTTAAAGCCTTCTGGGCAGCCATAAGAAGCCAAATCTCAGCCCTCGTGCCTTGTTGAGCAACGTAGAGAGAGTTCTTTGTGTGTGTGTGTCTGTACGTGTTGTGGTGGTTGAGAGAGAGAGTAGGGAGACTGTTGCAATGCAAGACAGGTACCGTAGAGTGGAATGGTTAAGGCCAACCATCATTTTCTCCTGTTATATAAAGAGTCAATCACTTCATAAAATTGACAGACGGAACCTAGTTCAGAATAACTGCTTTGTAAAGTCACCTTTTCATATGTACTGGACTGACCCTTCAAATCTATTTTGCCTTTCTCTGAATCAATGTCTGGAGTGTAGAAATAATCATTTAGACCCCAGGGTTCTTACGACCTTTGTTATTATAAAATACTGCAGCTTTGCAGCCAACCGCAGCCAAGATTAATTTGGATTGTGCGCAGCTGCTATGCTAGGTGCGGTCTCTCACAATAACAGAACTCCTCACCTGAGGCCAAGATACACTGACTTGAGGTGTAACAAAGACATACATACACCGAGCTGATACAAGTCTGTTCCTCACTCCTTTGACATTCCAGCTGGGAGAGGTGACCAGGGTTGGGCAAATTAAAAAACGTTGGTTGCAACTTTTTGAATATACCAATCTACAAAGATTTGACTCACGTATTCATCCGACTCGAGTTATTAATCTTATTAGAGAAGTCCAGCCATCCATTTTATTTGTATATTTATCCCACCTGAGCTATTAATGTTGCCATAGAAGACCAGGGTACATTTTTTTAATTAAAAACCTTAACAAATTGGAGTTCAGAAGCTTCGGAAGTTGGGGCACAACTTAGGGGGACAGAAATTCCAGCCGGGTAGAAAGGTCAGAACATGCAGTATTTGCTAAGTTCTCTAAAATGTAGCTTCGACATCTAAGTTTAAACTCTTGAGTTTTGAGTCGTTGAAAGAATAGTAATAATAATAATCCTTTCACTTGATACACTGCCCGATCATATCGTTGAGGCGCCTTAAACAGCTTCACACAATACACTGTAAAGTCTAACGCCTGTGTATTTTGTCGGTGAAGCATGGCGGCCAATTGCACACAGCAGTGTCCCACAAACAGTTCAGGATTGGAAGACCACATTATTATTAATCAGGAGGGATTATTACATCCCGGAAAGTGATCCACCAATGGCCTGCCAACCCATCAGTACCCACAAGGCCAGCTGGAAAAAGAGTATTTCGAAAAACGATGCTTCAACAAAACGTTTGAAAACTGCATTTAAACCTGTGCGCAAAGAGGTTTCCTGAAGTGAATAATGAGGGCGATTAGGTTATTAGAGTCTCTTGCCTCGAGGATCCACATTCAGTACAACTTGCTGCTGTTCACGCCTCCATGAACAAACATGCTTGGCTCCGAGAAACTGTGGGAACTTATCCATTGCGGTAATAAAGCTGATAGGTAAAGGCATGTACAGTGACCAGTGAATGTTTCACTTGGCATCTCTCGGTATGAAGCAAAATGATGACAAACTAATATTTTGCAGTCATTCCAAATAACGTGAGAATCAGAACTTTCTGTATTTTCCAGTTGATATTCATTGCCTCCTGTATACCGGGGCAATGAAGCGCTCTGAGACGCCGTCCGGTGTGGAGGGCGCTATATGAATCGAAGTTGTTGTTGTTGTACTGTGTTTTTTGCTTGAACATGATTTTAGGATCTTCGGACTTGTACATCCAGTCTGACAATGCATGTCAGAGATACCGTTCTTCAGATGAGATGTTAGAACAGGCTCCTGTTCAGGTGGATACTAAAGATCGAATGGCTGTTTGAAAAGAGAAGGAAGTTTCTCCTGGTGTCCTCTCCTCTCTAATGTGGATAACATGGAATCATCAATGCAAAAACGGTACTGTGAAGGCAACAACAAATTGCATTTATATAGCGACCTCCCCGCCAGGTGACGTCTCAGATCGTTTAACAATGGCCGAGCCCAAGGCCGAGCCCAAGTCCGAGCCAGGGGGAGGGAGAAGGTGACCATAGGCGCAATTGAAGAGGAAGGTCTTCAGGCGCGACCTGAAGACTGGGGAAAGAGAGGGTGAGATGAAGCGGTTGAGGGAAGGAGTTCCGAAGTCTTGGGGCAAAGTGACTGAAAGCAAGGCCGCCGTGGAGGTGGAGTGCAGAATTCGGGGGATGAGTAGGAGGCCATTAGAGCGGAGGCAGCAGCGGGTACTGCTGTAAAGAGAGAGCAGGTTAGAGAGATAGGGAGGTGCCATGGAATGGAGAGATTTAAACACTAAAAGCAAGGCAGTCACGCTTCAGAAAACTGCGAAGCTTCACTGGTGTTGCCTTGAAGGGAAACTACAGGCATCACAGATGTTACCCTTACAATTACATTCAGACCACCGAACACAATGCGATCAGGCAATACTTGTGCTCCAATTTCCGCTCTGCCTCTCCATCGCCCTTTCCCAAACAAAAACTTTTCCCCAAAAAATCTCAATGGAATCCAAGGACGAGCAAAGTTTCAAAAGTGCGACTCCAATTTTCCAGCCTTTCCTGTTGTATTTGGGGATTCTCCTGGCTCACTCTAAGATGAGCACTCTGGGACATTACCCTGCATGAAGGACACTATAGAAACGTAAATGGTTATTGTTGTGGTCTCCGCAAGTCCTGGGCTCTCGTCAACCTGCAATAAACGCTGCCCGAGCCGGACATTTAATGTACACACACACACACAGATATAAATAATAATAATTGCATTTGATATAACAGCTTGTTATATCACATTGTTAAAGCGTACCAAAGTGCTTCGCAGACTACACTGGAAAGTGAATTGACTGTATATTTAGTGGGCGAAACGCAGTAGCCAATTGCACACAGCAACGTCCCACAAACAGTCGTGGATTGAGTGACCTCCCTTAACCAATTCCCCAGATCTTGAGGGTGGGGGGGTTTAGAGGGAAGATCGTTTAATGGGCTGCCAGTGGCAGTGAAGGTGAACAGAGCAATTACTCTTTAATCTGTTACTTTTTCTCTGGCTTCCAACAAGAGGCATCCACAGGCATGAATTTTTCAACAGTCAAACTGTATTAAGCAAGTTATTTCTGTCCTGGTCAGATGGGTTGTTATATTAGCATGTCTAGGTCACCAATGTAGCAACCTAAAAAAAAAGTACACGGTTTTACTCCACATCCTTGCTCAGGCTGACCTTATGGATCCCACAACAGTATTTGAAAAGAGAAGGGAAGTTTCTTCATTCCGCCAGATACATTGGTCGCTCATTCCACAGTGAGTCGTCGGATTGTGTGGGAAACGGCTGACTCGTTTGCCCACTCAACACGCACACTCAGTACATTTGTACACCAAAAATTTAGAGAGGCTAAGTTACTGCTGGCGGGCAAGCTGGCCAACAATTCCCCCAAATGAAGCCACTCACTTGTTTCATGGCTGTCTGTGGGGACGTTCCTGTCTGTGTGCAATTGGCTGCCCGGGTTTCGCCCACAAAAGGTACAGACCGTCTATCCACTTTACCAGTGATGATTTGAACCGTAGCTTATGGCCCTCTAATAAACTCTCTGTCGTTCATACAATAAAGACGAGACAGCCCACTCCACTCGCAGTGCCCATGATGGATCTTTGAAGTGTTAAAAAAAAAGCGTTTCAGACATCTGGACCATTCGAGAGCGTCGGCAAGAAGGTTTGCCAATTGGACTTGGCAAAGCTTTGCCTTCCACGCTATTGGCGTGCACAGAGGACGTACGGTAGACCTTCCCAAGGAGAAAAAGACTGCGTTCAACAGCAGGCAACGGCTTTGCCTCTTCCCGGCTCCTGTCGGAAGCCGTGTCTGTGGGAGTCAGCGAAACACATGGGAGCTCGTTCAACAATACTTTAACAGATGGTAGTCTGTTCGAGACCAGAACACATGTTACCACACGTTTCTTTGTTGGCTGCGCGAGAGGGAACACAGTAAAACCCAAGCGTCTTTTGCTCTCCGTTGCTTCTGACAATGGTTTTAACAAAAATAGCTACACCGGTTTCTCTTCGCCCACCTCCTGAGGTTTGAGATGGCTGTTTGGAGCCAACTATTGCAGTTGAAGGTCCACTTATGTCTTTCAACTGAGACTTTATCCTGGCTCCTTATTCCACACTCGTAACTCAGTTTACCTCGCAGCAAACAGGAATCCGCTTGTTAGTTGACTGGCGGATCATTTTCCAGAGGTAATGCTCCATTCAAAATAATAATAATGTGGCCACTCAATCCTGTTTGTGAATCGTCACTGTGCACAATTGGCTGCTGCGTTTCGCCCACAAAACACACAGTGACTACACTTTACAGCATATTCTGTGAAGCGCTTTAAAATGTCTCAAAAACGTGATTAAGGCGCCATGTCAAGTGTAACGATTATTATTATTATTTTCCTGCATGGGGCCTTCAGATTATCAGAACACAAGACTCTCGCACAGTTACTTTACAGCAAATCTTGCACAATGCCTTGTGGCATTTTGAGAATGAGATAAGGCTCTGTACCAAACACAAAGTTTACTCTTACTGTCAAAATGAGTAAAGATCACATTGTGTTGTGTCTGCAGAACTTCATGCACGCACGATGCAGGGGAGAATTATGCACTATCTTTGTCCTATCCTGTTTAAAGACTCACCGAATTCCAGGTGACTGATCTGAAAGGAGGAGGACATCAAAATGGGCCAAATGGGTTTCGGCAGAAAATCTCCAGCCTCTTGTGACTGCGAATGGCAGACTTGAAATTGAACGCTGGTTAGTGTCGAGAATCCAGGCGTCTATCCATCTAATTGGCGCTACCTTCTCAAAGTCAGGACCCCTAATAACCAGAGATAGAAAAGGATTGCAGGTTCTCTGCCCAAGTTCAATTTGAGCTTCTTCACAAAGACCGTCTCCCATGGTAACGTCACCTCTTTGATTTAAAGGCATGAATATGATTACGTGGGCAGCAGATTTCCTTTTGTCAAGACGCTGGGTCACATCCTGGAAACAAAGGCATTGCTGTTTTGGCACGTGGGCTTATTGTTGGGGATATTAATCACTGAAACGTTACATTTTTTTCCAAAAAAAAAATTCTAACCAGTTCTCATTGGCAACAACCAAAGTGGAGAGAGTTGAATGGACTGTCAGAGGTGTACTTTCCATTCAGGTTCAAACTGACAATAAGAAGTAACCGCAAAGCCGTGTAGAACTCGCTGCCTCAAGGTGTGGCTGGAGCTAAAAGCCACTATTGTACTTAAGAGAAAACTCTATGCACACATGAGAGAGAGAGAGAGAGAGAGAGAGAGTGTAGGAGAGGGGAATAGGAGGGGAGGGGGCTCTTGTGAAGTATAAACGCTGGAATGGACTGGCTGAGACTGAGTGGCCTGTTTCTGTGCCATTTCACTCCAGACAACTCTAATTGGCAAAAAAAAGGACAATTGGATTTCTTAATCGTCATTAAAATACTTTACGGTTCTGTCAACCTACTGTATTGACACTGATTTGTAGCCAACAAAAAATACATTGATGGTCAAACAAGCAGTAACTCCATTCGTTTAGCAACAAAACTGTGAATAACAAAACACATTCCCCACAAGACACCTCATTTTACTGCCAGCGAGTAATGTAAGCCTCCAATGCAAAATACATTAAAATATTTCAAATAACCACCATTAACCAGAAGCTACTTGAGTCAAATTATCCTGCTATATACCATCTGAACAAGAAGCAACTGAGGAACTTGTATAAGCTACAACACCTTTAAACAAGGCAGTTTAAACAATCTTGTGTTTTAGCAACCATAGTTTGAATCTCTGGGTATTTTTCTTACCTGAAACCATTGTGTGAGACACCTCCCTGTCCCATCAGTTTCTGAAAATGGTCTGGAACAGGTGTGCTGCGTTACCTTTCTCAACTGGGTCCCAGGAATACACTGGTCTAAAGGTGGCTTGCAACGTGCCAGTTAAAATCCCAAGTCCTTCCACAACAGTGCCACCACTCACTTGCAAAATGCACAGTCACCACACGTTACTGTACCAACTTCAGCAATGCTTTGCAATTTGCGCAGAAGGAAAAAGTCAAGCAGCCAAACACCGTCTTGCAATCACTCTCACAATATGTATTTGTTGTTGTCTTTTCTGACAACAATCTGTGTGTGTGTAAAAAAAAAGGTTGTTGGGGGAAGAAGATATCAAAGCCTAAACAAAAACAAATGTTTTGGATTAAAAAAAAATTGGACAGAAATGACAAATGTTTGACAAATTCAAAAGAAAATCCACCCGAACAGCTTGCTTAGTTGCACTTTTCATTTCAGGGGCATTAATCAATCCGCATTATGTTGAACCTTTGCTGGAGAAATGCATATGAGCAGCAAGATCAAGAATGGCCTCGCTGCCAAACTTACCATTTTCCACTTGGCATCAGCCAGGTGGTAATGTCGTCGTGTATTGGAACGAGACTTTTCTTAAGATTGTTTTCTATTGCAATGTAACCCGCTTCAGCCAAGTAACACAAATCGTATACAAATCATGATAATATTCTTTGCACTCGACGCAGCACTTTTCACATCCGAAGGTTGTCTCAAAGCGCTTCACCGAACTTAACATCGACGACTTAATAGTAGCAATAATTATCCTTGCATTCGATAGAGCGCTTTTCCCGTCTTCTTCTAGACGTCTCAAAGCGCTTCACAGAATATACTGTAAAGTGAATTGACTGCATATCTTTGGGCGAAATGCGGCAGCCAACTGCTCGCAGTTCTGTCCCTCAAACAGTCGTGGATTGAAATGGTCAGTTCATTATGATTTTTTTTTGAGGGATTATTATCAGGCGTGTGGAGTAAGGAAACTTGCCCAAGGTTTCACCCTGTCGGGAATCGCACCCCCAGTTCTCTTGCATGTAAGGCGAGTGCTTTAACCACTGAGCTACAGGACTCCACGACTTGCATTTATATAGCCTCCCCCGACAACCGGGTATATAGCACCCCTCCCCCCCGATGGGTAGCATCCTGGAACGCTTGGAATGTAAATGTAAAATGGAACGACTGCAGTTTGTGGGTGAACTGTGCAGCATTCAGACACGCAGCATTGTACCACAAACAGCTGTGAAGTGATGAACCAACTTTTTATCTGGGCGAATGTTCGCCCGGACACGAAGAGAAGGTCCAATCATTTTTCAAGTCGCGTTGTGGGATCTTCAACTTCCACCCGAGCAGGCAGACGGGATCTCAGTTTGAATGTCTCACCCGAAGGAAGGCACATTGTGCAACGTTGCGTTCCCCCAGCGTTGTATCAGAGCGTCGGCCTAGACGAATGCATGTTCCAACGCGAGGGCTTGCAAACCCTCAGCATTCTGACTCAGAGGTGAGAGTGCGACCAACTGCAAATCAGAATATCCTGTTCACCACTGCAAATCACTCCATGACTCATTCAAAATGTTTTACTTGGGGCTCCATATTGGACAAGTAAAGCAGCAGCACTTCCCCCGAGGGAGAGAGAGAGGGAGTGAGGAAGGGAGAAAATTAGAAGCACAGTCAATGCTCTCATCTTTCCGGTCGTTTAACAACCAGTTACGGAGCAACGACAGCACGTCGCCGCTCATCTCTTGACTGTGGCAAAGGTGAGTGACATAGAGGGGAGGATACGTCAGGGGGAGAGAGAAGTAACAATACATATAATTAAATATTTTAAAAAAAAAACAAATACTAATAGAATGGAATAATTTGAGACAGCTTGGTTCATTGCACATACAGCATTAATGGAAGGTCTCAAAACATGCTGGTGAATGAGCCTTTGTTTTATTTGGCTTTGTAGAGGGTTCAATTTGGTCGCTGCGTTGATGCGTCCCCCCCACTGGACCTTTCGACTATAATCTCGTTCCCCTGCTCTTACTCTATGAAACAGCTCGATGATAAATGAACCTGCCTTTTGATAAAAGGATTGATGCCACACCTCTGGGACTTACCTTCATATCTATCCCTGGCTGATGGGATAATACATGGCATGGTCCACTGGCTGGAGAAATCTAAGATGAAATGAGTTTGGGGGCAGCTCAAATCGAGTTCATTGTGTATCTTATAGAACAACGATGTACAATTCAGCGCAAATTGACAATCCCAGAGAGAGGTCATAAGAAATGACTGATGTGAGAAGTGGAAAAATGCCACAGAGGTCTCATGTGGGGGTCACTTTGTTTGAAGCTGCAGCTTAAGCACTTTGATGGATTTGGGGATGGGAAAAGGGTAGAGAGATTTCTTCACTCTTTAAGTCTGGCATTTGAAATAAACACAAGGTGGTACAGTAGGAAGGTATTGACGTCACCAGCAGTATCGCCAGTCGCCTTGATGAAGGCTGAAGCCCCCATGAAAAACACAGATCAAGAAATGTCCACGTGAAGTTATACAAAGCCGCAGAATTCTCTGCACATTATGCTCTTTGTAAGTGTCAAAACTTTCAGCTTCAAAAACGTTCCAACAGTGGATCGGACTTTGGTCATTTCAGTTTTTAATCATCAAAACAGCAAATCCTGCAATTTGCCTGAAGCACTAACAGTTCAAAATAAAACGCATTCCACAGATATAAGATTTGGACTCAGAGAAACATTTACACACTATTTTTTTGCCGACAAATACATAGACAAATACAAGTTAGTAAATCCTGCAACAACACTTTGGGGTGATGCGATAAGATGCCGTATCGACTCGGCTCCTTCAGTCTTGAGAGATGTCTCATAAGGAAGCTTTATAGAGGTGATTAAGTGTGATTGAAAAGGTAGACCTAGAACAATACTTTAGGACGTATCAAGGCAGTAGAATATGTAGGTTTAAATTGCTAAAGGCAATTTCAGGATGGGATACAGGGATTTTTTTTTACTCAGGGGGTAACCAGCTCTGTGCTGTGATTTTAGAGTCCTGTAGCTCAGTGGTTAGAGCACTCGCCTCTCGTGTGAGAGACCTGGGATCAATTCCAGGCAGGGCAAAACCTCTGACAAGTTTCCTTACTCCACACACCTAATAATAATCCATCCAAAAATAAATAATAAATTGATCGCTATAATCCACGACTGTTTGTGGGACACTGCCTTGCACAATTGCCTGCCGTATTTTGCCCACACATATAGTCAATTCACTTTTCACTTTACAGTATATTCTGTGAAGCGCTTTGAGACATCTAGAAGATGTGAAAAATGCAAGCATTATTATTATTAACTAACAACTGGAATAGGTTGCCTGGAAGGGTAGTTGAAGGCAGGATCCTGGACTATAAAGCCACATATTTTGATGCTGTGATAGGAGGGTGGTAGGTGAATATTCTGGAGGGATGAGAACCAATCTTGTGTTCCTGTGAAATGCAAGGATTGGTTATTAAACACCCAATATCTCACTGTAAATTGATAGCACTTTATTTACAGCCCAGTTCTCAGAACATTGATGTCAGTGTCATCGTAGAATATGATGGAAAGTAACAGAGACCTGTTCGACAGATAATCCCAAGGTTCAGAAACATTCCATCAGCATATTGGACTTTAATGGGCTTGATTTTAATAATCAAATAAACAGTAAATCTTGCAATTTTTTAAAGCAATAAAATTTTAAATATAAAACAATCTGTAGAAATAGCAAATGGCTCAGAGAAAGGTTTCAAATGCTGTTAAGCTTGACCTCATTCGATAAACAGCGCGCTATTAATCATGGATATTGAAACACTCAGATAGTCCTCGTTTCAAATGGAGAGACTCAATTCTATAATATCGAAGGATTCGCTTCCTCCCTCCCTCTCTCCCCCTTCCCCCCACCCTTTCTATTTCCTTCTATCCAAGAGCCTGCACAGTCATGATGGGCCTAAGTGATAGCCTTCCTCTTGTAATTTTTTTCCAGCTGGATGTCTGACACATCCGGAAACCAATCAGTATTTTTAAGAGTATCTGAATCAAGTTGAGATTTCCATGCATCCCACCTCTACAATTCCAGAGATAGATTGTTGGAACGGAAAGCGCACTCTCTCTCTCTCTCACTCACACCCTGAAGGGATGATACCTGCTTAATAATTCCAGAAAGTAGGTTGGCGAGATCTAATGCTTGGAGACCCCAGAGTGTGTGTTGGGGTAAGTGTTGGAATCTGACCAACTCAAAACGCAAAGCTTGCCATCATGATATCTGCGCTGTCAATTTCTAAGGCGCACTTTGAGGTAGAAACTCTTTTCCTCGGTCCGTCCGTCCGTCCCCCAAAAAAATACGCTGGAAAATTGCGGACGGAAGGATTTCTTTGAAGATGATGACAACGGCTCTGGGTTAAGTTACTCTTAGCGTACGTTCGGCGAGGCAAGAATTCAATTCTCTGCCCAATCGCCTGTTGTAACAAAATTACAGTTTGAGTGGGGGGAAATTATAGTATTTGACCTCTGACCATGCTCTAATTTAGCAGATGCGAGGCTCCAGTGATTGATTAATTATTAGCGGCTCAGATTTTGTCATTAGCGCTCTGAAGCAGTGCTGCTGATGAAATTGCTGCATTGGTCTGATTAATGGTACTGGTCTCAAATGAGTTTTCTGTCCTCTTGCACTAATACTTTTGTTGCTGTGTGACGGAGACTGGAATCATTTTACCATTTCCAATGATTAAAGCAAATAGATTTCCTCTCTATCTCTCTCTCTCTTCCCCCCTCTCTCTCTCTCTCTGCTGCCTTCAATATCTCGCCATCTAGATTGACTCATACCTCAGTGAGAATGGCACGATGGAGATTTGAACGCCAAATTCACTGATGTACTGCTTCAAGGTATTGTTTTTAGGTGTCAGCCCGGGTGAGTCAATAGAACTCTCACCACCGAGTCAGCAGGTCGTGGGTTCAAGCCTCACCTCGTGATTTTTAACTCTTCGTCTAGGCCGAACATTGATAACTCACAAGAAGCAGGTGTTGGTGGGACGTTGCTGTGAGAAAACTGGCTGCCAGATTTACCTCCAATTAACAGACCTTGTTCTTTACAGTAAAGTCCTGTGACACACTCTCTGTCACCTCAACAACATGATCGACATGGATCAAAGGAACGCCAGCGGAAGGAAGTCTGTGACGAACAAACCCGCAACCGAACAGAATAGACAACCATCTTACAGGCGGCTCGCGTTCCAAGATGGTCTCCTTTCTCCTTCACTTACGCTAACAATTTGCGCTACCTGCTTTCCAACCATTATCTGTCCAGATTTTCAAATGGCAGACATCACCGTGCATGACCAAAAGGTACCCTGGAGGTTTTCTGAACTCCTTCCTCTGGAACAAATGCTGCTCACCTCTTCACTTGCAGTTGCTGCCAGATGTTTCCTGAACAGTGTCTTACAGTAGAGTTGCGAAAAATCCATTCCCAATTAAATATTAAAACATATCCTCCAGTAATACACTTTTTTTAAAAAAAAGCCAAATGCCATCAATTAGACAGGCAGCGGATACCGTGCCTTCTGTAAATTACGCTAGCACAAAGAAACAAATTTCTTTAATAATATTGATCAGTTCGTATGTCTGAAAACGCAACCTCCTCTGGGATCAGTTAAGCACATACTTTAGAACACAAGATCTATAAAAGCCGGGAACAAACGTGGCTAATGACTTGAGCTTCTAATTTGCTATTTTAAGGCTTCATCGGAATCCGAGAGTCCTTTATTCGAACGGTCCATACATCATCGTGTCGAGAGGCAGCTTATGCTTAAACTGCTGAGAGACACAGTTTAAACTTTGGGAAGGAAGGCCGAGTTTTAATTCAGCGACACTATTTCCGGGGGACGGCAAGCAGAAAATACTTATTTGGAACGATAATAATCATTTTGTTTGACACTGTTTCCTTTCACGTCGGGAGGACATCTCAGAATTGCTGCTCCAGGATGCACTGTAAAGTGAAGTGACTGTGTTTTGTAGGCAAACGAAACAATCGCCACGCCCTACAAGCAACCAAGCAGCAAGCGAATGACCCATTTTATTTGGGGGATTATTGGCCAGGATAGACTTGATGGTTGGAGATGAAATGTCATCCCTGAAAAAGTATAGCCTCTCTTTGTCTCTCGAACACTGATCGCCCTGTAGCACATTTCCAGGCTCCTCCAATCCTATGCCAGTCCAGCTCTGGATCTATCGCACTGGGTCAGTGTGAAATTACCCGATAGTACAGGGTGAAAATGCAATGTTCCACAATAAAAACAGCATGATCACATCACAGTTCTTGCCTCACTATCAACATCTACTAGGCAGATAACCAACTGATCAAGAGGTTTATTTATCTTGACACCAGGAGAAACTCCCTTCTCTTTTCAAACAGTGTGATAGGAATCTTCCAACACGAAGATCTATAAAGGCACAGGGCCCTGACAAACCACTCCCCCAGTACTGTCATGGACTATCAGTAACCACCCCCACATGGGGGTGAGAGTGGGTGGTGGTGGGTGGAAGGTTTTGAACCCATAACCATCCAGTCAAAACAAGCAAGCTTGGCAGCGACTAAGCCAAAGTAAGCCCTTATCCCGGACTCCCTTCCAGAGGAGTGGGTGGATGAGGGAAGGAAGCACCACGAGCAACCTCGCTCCCAAGTGGCAAATAAGTCTGTGTCCGTTAATAGGAGCTGACTGCATTAAACTGGAAGACGGACGGCAAGTTGGTTTTAATTTTCGGAGCCTGTCAAACACTTTGACCTTCACTCGGCGGAGTTCTACCAGACAAAAAGTCTTTGCAACATTGATTTGATCTCACCAGCGATCTGCTATTGTTTCGATTACCGATTTGTCATTTGCGTCATTAGTGGACATCCCTTTTTTTTCCGTAAAAAAAGTTGTGGTTAGGAATTCGGGGTGATTGAAGAATTGATCTTTGCATCACAGATGGTTTACTGTCACACAGCGAGGCAGCTTTGTGCATAAATAGACTGGCATTAAACCAAAGGACCTGACTATAATGACACTGGGTTTTAAAGCTTCACTGTCATGTTTTAACTGAAGTCAAACTTCAAAAGGTGACGTGTGGTTTAAGCCCTCACCTACACCCCCCACCCTAAAAACAAACCTTAACCTAAGAGAGATAAATTCCTCTCTCTCTAGGGCGACTTATTTTTTGACACTTCCAACTCATACTTTGCAAAACAAAATCAGGAATAATGCTTCTCATGTTTCTGTAGCTTTTTACTACAGAACACAAAAAAAATCGCCTCAAATTTCAAGCGCTTTTATTTGATTTAGTCTAATTTTACTCCCCATTCTCTCTCTTGATATGATAGATGCTATACAAATGTGATTTTGTGGTTATTGACTTAATTTAGGCTTCCCCACCCCCCAGCCCTCACCAACCCCATCTAACTTATTGTTGCTGTTCCCTCGTGTCCCAACTTTCCTTCCTTCCTATGTTCCTCCTGTTGTCTGTCTTACAAGGTCCCATCTTGGAGGCGTACACGGTGTCAGGAATCCAGTCAAAACCCCAGCGGGAAACCTTTATGATTGCAGCAACATAGGTTCTGGAAGAAATAGTAAAGGAAATAGCATAGTCTGCCCTGCACTGAGAGCGAAATCGAAACAAGAACACAGGGTCGTTTGGGGTGGGGGTTTAACTTGCACACTTTGTTAAAGGACTTGGACAAATGTATATTTCCCGATGTGCCTCAAACCGACCTGCTGGATATACCGATCTGACGTCAATCACCTATCAATCACCCACGAAATCCATTCCCGTGCTTGAGAGTATCCACACGTACTTATGCCACCTACGCATTTACATTTTCCTTGTGTCTCGAATTGAAAATGCGCTGCTTCTCTCTCCCCGGAGGGACCTTCCCCATTTACCCTTATCCCAGAGTGTATCTGGTGCAGTTTGGTGAGAGCCAAGGCTCGGGTGACCACGCTGGGCTGACGGCTGGAATTCGACCAGCTCAAACCGCACAACTGCCATTGGGAGCGCTGTCGAAAGCATAATGATTGCAGACTGAAATCAACAAAGGCCGGAGAGATAAAAGCAAAAAATCGGATACAGTCAGAAGAAAAGAGAACAAAAGTGAAAGAGGATAGTACAAGATTGAAGGGTATTTCAGTTAGAAAAACAACATGTGAAGTTGACTGGGTGTTGGTTTCGGAACAAGCAACGGCGAGGTCAGAGAAAGCAACTAATATCTCCCACTGATGTGAGATCAATAAGGCTTCTCACTGAAAATACATGTTTCATGACTGCAGCTTCTGTTCTTCCCCTACTCTACCCCTCTCCCACTGTCTTGCCTGCTGATTCAGTGCCTATAGTCCCCCAGCACGCAGCCCTAAACTACAATTCCCAGAACGAGACAGGCCACTCAAGCCTTTCTCCCGCACAGTTTGGTGCGAGTCGGATTGGAGGGGCATCAGAGTACAATGCGGCGAGAGAGAAAGAGAGAGAGAGAGAGAGACAGAGAGCAGAGCATCAGAGAAAAGAGTCAGCCAGCGAGGTTAATCAACCAGCCTCACAGTCACAGCATGGCGGGCTGACTGCGGAGAAACACACACAATTAGAGAAGGCAAGGGGAAACGTGGAACAGTTCGGAGGGCATTGACAGTTTAAAACAAATGGAGGGGTGGGGGGAGGAGAGAAATGTTGCTTCACGGCCTTATTTTAAAGGAGAAACATTAGTGGTTGTACCTTTCCTTTTGGTGGAGGAAAAAAGAATAGTGAATTTTCAAAGCAAAAGATTTTTTTCCTCCCAAAAAAATAGGTAGCATTCCCTGGCGGAAACCTGGTCCCAAACGTGCGGCCAAGTTTCCATTGAGGTTTACTCAATGAATCATTATCATTAATTAATCATCAGTGGCAGCTACTTACCTGCTCGTTGCTCATTTATTAATGTTTGGGTGCCACAGAGGAAGGTTTGCAGAGCGAAGGCCTGATTTATTGAATTCTCAATGTGTTGCATACTTTATTTCCCCCAAAAAAACGCAGGCTCCATTCATCCGCACTTATTCAAACTCTGTCCCATGAAGCGCTTTTCGACGTCCTCCTGATGCTTTAATATCAAATGTACTACCACTAATAGTAATTGCATTCCATGTAGCGCCTTATAATATCATTAAGACGTCACTAACCCCTTCGCGGAACACACAGTACTGTGAAGTGAATTTCGCCTTTCGCCTAAACTTTCGCTTTGACAAGGAATCAAACCTGGGTCCTCTCGCTTGCGTGGCAGGTGATCTAACCAATAAGCTGCAGGACTCCACAAACAAGTACTGTTCTTATTATTCTGCTGTTTAAAGACTACCTCGCGTGCTTGGTTCATTCAAAATGTAACTCTGCTCAGGCGGTTTGGAAGATGCAATGAGCACGTGATAGATTCCGTTACGTTCATCCATTATAGATTGCTTCTGGGATGGAGCGGCCAAGCAGGCGCACAGAGGAATTGGTTTCATCTTCACACCTTCAGTTCAGGCAGTGAGCTTTTCGGTGCATTTGAGCTAGTTTATGCGAGGTTAGCCGGCACCAAGTTCGCTTAAACCAGATGCGAACTGACAAGATACAGGGTTCGATGCCCGCAAACGCGTGTTGAAAATGCAGCTCATTCTGAATATCAGTGATCCAGAGCCTGGACATAACAGACGATCACTCTGTCGACTCGCGAGAAAGGAATTGCATTTCTGAGTACATTAAACAAAAGAATCTTATTTTAACTTGAAATGCATTTCACCCAGCATTGTATTGGAGTGCCAGCCTCTGGCCCTTGACTTCCGTGTCCCAAGTGAGACGTGATCCCACAACCTCCTGAATCAGAGGCGAGTCCGCTTCCGACTGAGCCAGGCTGACAGTGACAGCAATGGTTATTTACCATTCCTTTAACGTGGTGGATGATTTGTAAATAGCAAACGGACAGAAATGTGCGTTGAAATCCGTAACAAGGATAAAGAAACATTGGCGTTGACCCAGATCTATCTCTCTCGGTTTCCCTTTCAAAACAGACACAGAGCATTTGTCAAACCCAATCCTTCTGTGTGCTCATCTTGGCATGTCTGTCACTGGAACTGGGGACTCTTACCTGTTCCAAAGTGGTTTTTAGCTGGATGTAGCTTTCACATTCCTAAGCACGTCAAAAGTATTTAGACGAAGAGTCACACGGCACTGTTGTCTGCTCCCATTTTGCTGAAACTTTAAAAAGGTTGTCTTTATAATGCCTACGGACCACAGTGGCAAAGTAGATAAGTGGAACGACTTACCTAGGCATACTAGGTCACGAGGGGAAGGGCAGGATGCTGGTTGGGGTGTGTGTCGGTTGGGAAGGGGTAGGTGGTAGGTGGGGGGTGCTGGTGTGGGTGCAGTGGCATGGAAGAAATAGATTAGCACATGCCGGGGCAAATGAACTTGCATCAACAACAAATTACATTGAAACAGCACCTTTCGCTTCGGGAGAATGTCCCAAGGCGTTGCTGGGCACTCAAGGATTTGCACCCGAGCTGGGGATTGGGATCAGGAGGGGTGAAATGCAGGGAGAGTGGGGTGGGACCGATGGTTCCTGAGGGATGGTTTGACTAGTAACAGTTAAAGTCCCTTTTCACGGAGGCTTGTGCATCTTTTTCACAAGGCCTTTTTGTCAAGCTGTGTGATGCAGATCACTGTACAGTAACTACAGTATTCAGAATTTCCATTAAAACATCGCAGGTGAAAATGACTGCTAACAACTGCATTCGCTGCATGTTCTGGCAACTGGAAGGTAAAAGTTAAAAGAGGACAAAGCAAGTCGTTAAGTGGGACTGCGAGATAATGCTTCGCGCAGTTTCTAACGGGGATTTGGTGAACGAACATCTGGATGCTGATTGTAAGCTGCTTTAAGTCAAAAGTAATGCAAAGCTCTAAGCAGAACAAGGCGAAGGATACATCTGTGATCACAGTTATAATCTTTGCTTTCATCCCTCCCTGACTCTAAAGAAATCTTTTCTCCAAACAATTCCCTGTATGAGAACTCATCATTCTCACCCATGGGCTCATTGGATTCTCTCTTCAGAACTCCTCTCGCAACCTCAGCAGCATACCGCAAATGGCTTAAACCCGTTCACTGGGGACAAAACCGTGGCTTGCTGAGAGGATGAGTGATCAGGATTTAAGGCGAGGGTCAGCAGGCCAGCGCTAGGTTCTATAAATCTGTTTGCACGCCATAATCCGAGTTTCCTCACATTCATTTCGATGCCTTCCCTCCGTTCAGCTCCAACTCAAACAGGAAAAGTATAATTTTTTTATTATTAATACTGCTGTACAGTATCGGCCTGATGGTATATGTGCTAAAGGTGAGAGCCGTGCAGAATACAAAATAAAATTCACAGTGAAAATTAATAGCCGTGCGGTGGTGATGGGGAGTAAAACAAAGGGCATTTTTGGGTGATCACCGAACATAAGGATGAAAGTTCAGAAGGAAAGGCAATGAAGGAACATCTGCACCCAAGTCCTTGTGCTACAAACGCTCAATATATTTCTCAGTGAAGGGTTCTGAACAGTGATGCATCATCACTGCTGCAACACCTCCAAGGTGGCCTTGTTAGCACAGTTAGGTCAAAGACAACTAAGCCACGGAGACACTGAAAAATGCCGGGGTTTCTTCGTGGCAGAAGGCGCAATGGATTTGCTGATTGCCCCCCTCTTCTGCGTGAGGATGAGGGAACTGAGACTCTGCAAAGCCGTTCAACGGGAAGGTTAGAAGGCGCAGGTGGCTCACGAATAAATTCACCCCGCAAATTGCCCACAAGATATGCGGCCGCTACTCTTTACAGTATGTTCTGTGAAGCGCCTTGAGACATCTCGCCAGTGAGATATATTAAATGCAAGGATTATTATGAAGACTAGCGATTCACACAGCAGCACAAGACAGCACAACAGACACCCTCACCATGCTGTTGGCTGCCAAGTACACCAGGAATATTATGTGGGGACCCGAGACATAGAGGTAAATTCTGCACCGATCAAAACACAATAACAATCCTTGTATCTGTCAGGGCACCTTTCATGTCGAGATGATGTCTCAAAGCGCTTCACAAGATTCAATGTGAAGTGGAGTGACTGTGTGGCTTGTGGGTGAACATGGCGGCCAATTTGCTGGACAGCAAAGTTCCACAAAAAGCCAACCGATCAATTTTATTTGGGGGAGGACTCGCTAGTCGGTCAGGAGACTAAGAGAAACCCAGGATATAATGGGAACGGACAGAAAATCATTTGGGATTTTCAATTTCCGTTCGTGCATTCAAAAATATTCACTTATTTGTTTGCTTGACTGCGAACCACTATTTCTTTTTAAAAAAAAAGATAGAAAGAAACAAGTTTCGCAAATTCTATGCGACATCGTTTCTAAAGCACCAGCTGCAGTGTTGGCATTTATTGGTTTCGAGAGAGAGAAAAAAAATGCTTTCATCCACAATGCTTGCGAGTCGTGGGCATCTATGTATGTATGACCTTGTTGATCTTCTGACACTAACCTGACCTGACAGCCCAACCCAAATTCCTTGCCTCTCTGTCATAGCCACTTTCCAGTGGCAATCCGAGATTCGGAATGGGTCTCGCAAATTGGGCCAAATTTGAACTTTTCAAGGAGATAAGGATAAATACGTTTGTTTCTCCAGCAATGAAACACCACAACATCACAAACCCGAATGGATAAGGTCACTCTGACCGAACTGGTGACAAATCATGCCGCTGAGATGGTGGCAGCTTGTCAGGGAACATTACATTACCCCACGTGCGAGCGAAAGGATCTTTCCAAACTCTCTCCACACCCCACCCCACCCACCCACCACCACCCTCTCTCTCTTTATCTCTCTCTCTCATCTTTATCTCGACTGAAAATAGCACAAATCTTCTCATTCTATAAATGCGCATTTTTTAAAGATAGTTGGCTTGAAACAGGATGTGGAAGAATTTCATTACCTTCTGCACTCGGAATGAGGTCAGCGGAGTGCGGGCCTTCAGCGAGAGAACGCGTTTTCCCTTCCAGCCATCTAGCTCCTGGATTTCCACGTGTAGGTGGGGCTTTAAGCGCTTTGCGAATGCTATCCTGCGTGAAGGAACACTACGTAAATGCAAATTGTTGTTCTCTCTCATGCATGTTTCCTGTGAAACGCTTTAAGATGCCCTCACAGTGTGAAAAGCACAATATTAAATGTTATATTTAAATTCCCAGGAAATACAACAACAACAACAACATCATTATACTTATAGAGCGCCTTTCACTTTGGGAGGACGTGAGTTCCAAGGCGCTGAACTGTCAGGTCGGGACCCGAGCAAAGCAGATGGTCAGGGTAGGGGTGAGGGGCAGGAGAGAGTTGGGAGGGGAGGGAGAGAGTTGGGAGGGCAATAAATACTATATTAAATGCTTGTGTTATTAATGTTATCAACATTTTAATTTGCATTTTACGAAAACGCGCAGTGTACTCGGCAAAATTAGCCTTCCTAGAAAGCTGGAGCAAAGTTTTGCCTTAGCCATCAACAACTTAGCAGTCGGAATAGCTGCTTCTACAACACTCGGCTTCTCACAGGAGATTTATTAGCAAATAAAACTTCACAAGCTGCAATACGGTGAACTGAGACATCACAATAAGGTTACTGCGATCATCAATGTGGTTTCTGCAGTGTCTGATGGTGGGAGTTTGTGCCCATCGCTATAAAAATTCTATTACACACAAAAGTAAAATCCTTTCTGATCTTCTTTACTCAATCCCCGAAGGTGTTAGGGAGAAAGATTCTACATCTACCAGCTGCCCTCTGGTATCTCAGCCAAGTGACTCTTCTAGAACTCAGATAGTGAGTATCAGAAGGTTAATTTGCCCTCGGCCATGCATGATATTGATGTGCAGTGTGCTTCCCGTCATTATTTCCTATTGTTCTCCTTCGAGCCATCACGACTTAATAAGGACATGTTAAGGCACTTGCATAGATGATGCGATTGTTGGTCATCACACCGAAAAAAAAACTCCCTTCACTTCACTTAGCAAAGATGGAATCTTTCAAGTCAATTTGACAGGATCCTAGTTAATGTCGCATTTGAAGGACAGCACCTCGAACAATATAACATTGTTTGGAAGCATCCGCTTCGAATGTGTGAGTTCAAAGTCCCAACACTGAACTCATAACTTTCTGACGCAACACAACAACAGCAAAAATTACATTTGTAGAGCACCTTTCATGTCGAGAGGACGTCCCAGAGCGCTGGGAAAGAGACCTGAGTGTGACCTGCTAGTTGTATTCACCCACAAACACACAATCCTGACACATTTCAGAAATATCCTTTGAGATACTTTGAGACATGATAAGGAGCCATATCAAATCATAGAATCTTAGAAGAGAATCATAGAATCTTACAGCACAGAAGGGAGGCCATTCGATCCATCTTGCCTGTGCCAGATCCTTGAAACAGCCATCCAATTAGTCCCACTCCCCAGCTCCCCAGTTCTGCAATTTCCTTTCCTTTCCAAGTAAACAGCCAATTCTCTTTTGAGAGCTACTAGCGAATCTGCTTCCACCACCCTTTCAAGTAAATGCAAGAGTTGTTACAATGAATCCGAATATATAATTTTAAAAATAACGAGGATATTTAATTACTGGGGTTTTGCACTCTCTGCAATTATAAGCAATCTTTGATCACAATGCATCTCCGAAGATCCACATGCTATCAGATGTTCACAAATTCGTACGATTGGAAAAAAATACTTGCGATCACATCAGACTCATATATTGCCTTCAGACCTACCAGTCAATCCAGTTAAGTGTCAATGATATCTTAAGCCCTCCACACAAATCTACAGGCAGCAGGTTTCCATGAGACAGAACATAAAGGCAGACTCATTGATATTACACGTACAAGGCAAAAAAAACCCTAATTTACTTGGGAGTGACGGCTGAAAGAAAAATAAACTTATTCTGCTGGATGTATTTGCACTCATTGGAAGCGTCTCCATTTTTCACTCTAAATGGAAACAGCTGATCAATTAGGGGAAATAAAACAGATTAGAAACTGTGTTTAATTCTGAAAAGCACTTCAAATGACACCACACTGGTTTAATCCAAACTGCGCACTGGCTCCATCTGCATATAACACTATTAGACAAGTTTACTCCCCAGCCCACTACTCGCTGCCTCTGCTAAACTGGTTCGAATCTCCAGTATGTCCCTCTTGCGCTCCGCTCCACCATCGGTGGCCGTGCTTTCACCCACTACACACTGAAACTCTGGAACACTCTTCCTCTATCCCCCTGCCCTGTATCCACTTTCCCCCATCTTCAGGTCGCGCCTCTTTTACCGTGCCTGCAGTTGCCTCTCAGTGAAGCGCTCTGGGGCGCTGTCCTATCTGAACGGCACTTATATAAATGCAAGTTGTTGTTGTTATTGTTGCTGTGTATTTCCACAGAGTCTTTGGTCGCTTTTCGCTTAGGGAGCGAGAAAGACGTTTCAAGGTTAATGCAGATTGTTGAACAGGGCACAGCAATGTTAAGCAATGCTTTGTAATGTTCCTGATGAAGACACATGGATTGTGATAGTTCGTGAAGGAGTGTATTCCAGCGCTGGGCTGAGCACTGCCTAAGTAGGATTTGACTGTTTGCCAAGAAAAGGATAATTTTTCTTATTTCAATTAAACCGTGTGGCAGGTGGCAGGAAGACTTAGAAAGATACTTGTCTCAACCCAATGTTTCCGCGCAGAATTGTAGAACCACTTGCTTTTATCTAAGGGCTTTCGTTCAAAGAAACATCGAGGCGCTTTGTAAAACAAAATTAATTAATATTATTTAGAAAAACTGCTACTTACCACAAATGGCCAGTTTGTTTTAATTTTGTGATGGATTTGGACAAGACTGGGTAACCAGGAGGAAAACTGCATCTTTCTTTGAAATAATGCATTCCTGGCATTTGATACTGTACCAATAACTCATACCTCTCTCGCAGTGTGATCTTCTCCACCTTCCTCCGCTCAACTAATTCGGATTCACTCCACGTCCCCCATCCTCTCTACTACAACAACAACAAAATTACATTGATAGAGTGCCTTTCATGTCGGGAGGACGTCCCAAGGCACCATTGATGTTTAAGCCTTCAGTCACTAAACCCCCATCCATTAGAAATCCCTTACTTTACAACAACAAAATTACGTTTGTAGAGCACCTTTCATCTTGAGAGGATGTCCCAAGGCGCTGAACAGTCATGGTTCAGAACCTGAGCAAGGTAGTGGGGGGGGGGGGTGCAGAGTTGGGCAGGACTGTTAATGGCGGCCGGGCTTTCACCCTCTCCACCCCTATGCCTTGGAACACCATCCCACTGTGCCTTCATCTTGCTCCTCTCTCTTGCCTCCTTCAACTCTGATCTTAAGATCCTACTCTTCGACCGGGCCTTCAGTCACTGTCCTACTTCTCTGACCGTGCCAAAGGTCATCAAACATATGTTTCAATCATCACCAGCAATAATGGCAGTAAGGCAAGTAACAATGATAACAATCCTTGCATTTGATGTACCATATTATCACATGGTTGGGATGTCTCAATACAGTATAGTGAGTTGACTGCATATTTTGTTGGCGAAACGCGGCTATCAATTGCCCACAGCTGCGTCCCACAAAGATTCGTGGATTAAGTGACCAAGTGCCTATTATTTTAACT
This sequence comes from Hydrolagus colliei, assembly GCA_035084275.1. Classification (NCBI taxonomy): domain Eukaryota; kingdom Metazoa; phylum Chordata; class Chondrichthyes; order Chimaeriformes; family Chimaeridae; genus Hydrolagus; species Hydrolagus colliei. The sequence goes on along the minus strand of CM068762.1, from coordinate 10,163,954 downwards.
ACTAATTATTAGTAAGGTGGTAACCTGGTAAGGCAGGCATTCTGCAATTTCCCCTACCACCCGGCCCCCCAAAAATTACTGGTGGTCAAAGCAAATCAAAGCAATTTTAATTTAACCTAAGTTTCAAAGTGGAAAACGTAAAAGTTAAGCTAAATTTAGCAAAAGAAACCACAGGCATTCCAGGCGGGACTTTACTCTGAGTGAGACAAGGTCAGTTGTTAAAAGGATGCACTGCAATGAAGCCTCCAGGCACGTTTGTTTCGCTTAAGCAGCCTGTGCTGAACCCTTCGACAAACACAACCTGAGCTCACCGCAGCAAGCACTCATTATACCGCAGACTTTCCTCCCTCGAGAGTTTGTAATTTTAATTTCATGTTTCTCTAAGTAAAGTTATTTCAGGTGTTGGTATGAAACAAGTAATGCAAGGTTCTCCACAAAGATCTGTTACCCCATTTTGTTCCCTCTGTGCAGCGCACTGACCAACAACTGAAGTGTGTGGAAGAACGAATGACAACTGTAATTTATTTACAAGTAGGAGCTCCTGTAACTCAGGAGCCTTACAAGCGTGAGACCTGTGTTCGAATCCAGACAAGTCAGGGCGAAACCTTGGGCAAGTTTCTTTACTCCACATGCCTAATAATAATCCCTACAGCCTGCGGGTTTCAAAAAGTTTGGGTAATCCATTTCATTTTCCTTGCACGCTTTGCGTTGTTGATTTGTTTTATAATTTAGGGCCTTGTGACATGTTGAAATTTAAAACCCAACAATTGACTGATTCGATGTGACAATTATTACTTCAGATCAGTGATGAAACATTACATTTCGAGGACCGCTCTACCCACTTACTGCAGTCAAGCATGCGGGTGGCAATTTTACTTTTTTAAAAAAAAAAAACTGGCTTGATCTCGTGTAACACTTGAATCGCTGGGCGGATAGCTGAGATACTGATCAGCCTTGTGGTGTGTGTGCGTTTAGGTGAAAAAGCTCGGGTCTTCTTCAATGCTTTCAGTAGACTGGACAGGCAAGTTGACTCGGTCTAGCTCCTCTGCGGAGACAGCTTGTCCAAAACGATGGAGCCATCGTCATTGGCATGTTAATGCAGGCAGCACCTTCTAATCCATTGCCTGACTGAATTAGCTCACCAGCGACATTATTGGTGTATTTGTCCACGAGTAAAGCAGTTGCAGGAACCAATTGGTGGCAGCGATGTAGCACCGGAGGCAAAAATAAGCTGATAGTCACTGAGACAAAATGGAAATGCCACAGGCGAAATGAGACGCAGGATTTATTTTACAACAAAAATCTCTCTTGCGGGTGTAGTGAGCGAGACTCCACAGCCCTAATTTTCTGTCATTGTGGATATGGCCTCAGTATGCAAACAGTGAAAAAAAAATTAAATCCTTGCTTTTGGTGCAGCGTTGGGAGGGCGTGTCAAAAAAAGTGCTTCACAAGGCATACTGTCAAGTGTAGTGACTGTACTTTGTAGGCGAGACACAGCAGATTAACTTGTTCAAAGCGACGTTCCAGAAACAGCCACGAAGAGAGTGAGCAATTTTTGTTTTGGGGGATTGCAGGCCTGGAAACCGGGAGATATTTTTCGAACAGCGCCACAGGACGTTTAACATCCAGGCTCCTGTACAGGCTCAGAGTTACGTCCAATCTGAAGGACGGCACCTCCGACAATGCAGCGGAGTCTACCCCCAGCACTGCACTGGAGTGTCAGCCTAGACTGAAAGAGTCTCGGGCATAGAGGGGGTGGGGGGGAATGCTGAAAATACAAGCAAATAATTCAATTATTCGCAGTTTGGTGCGTTACTTTACGAAGCGAACAGCAGCCAGTTGGAGTAGCTCAAATGCTGCTTAATTTTCTTTTATTGGTAGGGTGGGGGGAAAAAAAGTAAAATTTCACACACACACTCTCCACATTTCCGCGGACATCCACGCAGACTCAATTACAGGAAAGTGTCCCTGGTTAATCCCGTCGCTTTGAGCTGCTCATGCATGTCACACAGCAGATGAGTGTGCAGCGTACTGTGGGAGAGGTTGTCAGTCATCACTAATCCTACAGAAGGAAGGATTACACGCTCGCACGGCGTGCAGATGGACACGTGGACACTGGGGACGCTCTTGCAAGACCGGCCCGTTGTCAAAATGTAAGAGTGGCTACACTTGGGACCATAGTGCAAACCTCCCTCACCGCAATACGCACACACACACACTTCCCAATATCCTTAGAAGACCAATGTAAAATCATATCAGATCCCTGTTCAAGGAAAGGATTTAACAATAATATAATAATAATCTTTGAGTTTGATATAGCGCTTTTCACATCATGTCGATGTCTCAAAGCGCTTCACAGAATATACTGTAAAGTGAGTTGACTGTATATTTGTGGGCGAACGCGGCAGCCAATTGTGCACAGCAGTGTCCCAGAAACAGTCGTGGATTGAAATGACCAATTTTATTATTGTAGTTGTTTTTTTGGAGAGATTATTATTCAGTACTGAGTGAATGCGTTGTTGCTTTCCAAAAGAGGCCCGTCCCTCAAAACACTTGTCAGAGCATGAGCTATTTGCTATTGATCGCAATCTGCCTTGGCATTGTCCGAAGTATGCTCGGACTTTGAATTAGTGCAGTTCTTGGAAGTTATTGTATGTTGGTGCTTGGTAAGAACTTTCCCAATAGACCACGTAAAAACCATACGTTTGGAAAGTTAGCAGCCAAGATCCCCCGCACTTAAAAGAGTCCCTCTGGCAAAACCCTCTAATAATGGCTTAATTTAAATGCTGGACTTAAACACATTTACCAACGGAAAAAGTGCAGTACACTCACACATTGTCCTTGATGAGACTTCATTATTAGATACAAAAATCAAGCAGGCTTAATCTAATTCAAACTTTCTTGATCCATTTGGATTGGGCTAACGCGCAATAATAAATGACTTTGTGAACAATAGGTAGGTTGGAACAACTATTGCATTGCATTAGTTCCCGGTTGTAATAAATTTTCATTAGTTCAGTTGAGTGGCGCAATCCTTAAATCCATTCAAGTTTTCTTTTTCGATCCTCATTGTTAGCGTTGAACAATGAAAGGCACTCTCTGATCAACGGGCAAAAGGAAAGACACGAGTGAAGTGAACAGCTCTGTTATTACTTTTATTATCATTCCTTGAAATGAAATCAGCGCATCACAATAGTCCACACAATGGCCTTGATTTATCACGTAGAGTAAAACAAACTCTCTCTCTTCTCGACCATTGAAGAGGGAACCATTAAAGATTAGGCCCAAACACAGAGAGGTATTGCTCAATGAGAGAGTAAGGATGATGGGGGAGGAGGTGAAGGAAAGTCACCTCAGATCTTTGTAAACAGCCACTGATACCAAAGGCAAAAACTGTGCTCTCATATTCCTTGCATTTGATTCCATGCTACAGCATTAAGAGATCTCAAAGTGATTCACTGCAATGTAATTTACAATGATACAGTGTATTTCCAGGGGGACTGGACTTTCTATGGACTGGTGGTGAGAACCAGGAAGTGGGTGGGGAGGGGAAAGATGTCCCAAAGAGCAGACAAAGAGCTACAGCGTGACTCATGCGCCGTGATAGCGCCAGTAGTTTGGATCCATGGAGTAAAAGTAACTCCTTAATTCTAGGGTTATGTGTGTATGTATGTCTCTCCCTCTTTTGTCGACTCTCTGAAACCTGGATAAGCTGATAAAGGGGGAAAATTATACAGGATTGGGTTTGAGTGACAGTCTCTGAGGCTCTGATGCAGTCAAGCAGCGATATCACTGAAGTCAGTTAAAACCATCAGGGCAGAGAGGCAAGTAGCAAGCTTCACTTACATTAGAAATCAATTCCCCCCGAAAAAAAAAACATTCACAGTCTTTGCAATATCGCAGCTACATACCCCCTGAGATGAAACAATATCTGCCAACATCCAAATTTAGATAGAAACAGGTGTCATCACATATTGGGTTTGATGGGAATATGCTCGCTGTGTGGAATTTGTTCAAAGTATAGCCGGGGCATGGACACAGCTTATTTAATGAAAGAATAATTGTGCTCGTGGTTGGTAGAATGGCTTTCACGTCAGGGGGACGTTTCCAAGTGCTTCACGGGGCTTACTCTAAAATGTATTGGCTGGGTATTTTGTGGGCGAATATGACAGCCTATTTGTGTACAGCTCAGTGGTTAGAGCACTCACCTTGCAAGTGAGAGACCTGGGTTCAATTCCAGGCAGGGCAAAATCTTGGGCAAGTTTCCTTACTCCACACGGCTGATAATAATCCCTCAAGAAAAAATTATCGCTCATTTCAATCCACGACTGTTTGTGGGTTCACTGCTGTGCGCAATTGGCTGCTGCGTTTTGTCCACAAATATACAGTCAATTCAATTTACAGTATATTCTGTGAAACGCTTTGAGATGTCTAGAAGATGTGAAAAGCGCTATATCAAATGCATGGATTATTATTGTATTACTGCAAACAGGAATAAACTTATTTAACAACAGCAACAACTTGGATTTATATAGCGCCCTCCACGCCAGACGGCGTCTCAGAACTTCACAATAGCAGATCCCAGGATCGAGCCAGGGGCAGGGGTAGAAAGGTGAGCAAAGGCGCGGTCGAAGCGAAAGGTCTTCAGCTGGGACCTGAAACTGAGAAAGGAGGGGGCAAGAAGAAGGGAGTGAGGAATGGAATTCCAGAGCCTCGAGGCATAGTGGCTGAAGGCATGGCCACCGAGGGTGGAGCGGAGGATTCGGGGGGACGTGGAAGAGGCCAGACCCGGTGGAGCGAAGGCAACTGGAGCTAGTTTGAGCTGCCTTAAAGAAGTAGGGGGGGTGCAGAGGAGTGGAGGGAACTAAGAACTAAGACACACTGATCGGGCATCTCTCAAATAGGCTGTATCAGTGAACAAGGCACTGGTGTTAATAGTGAAGGTGAAATATGTGATATTTCATAAGAGATATTGGATATAATTATCACATCTGATGAAGCATCTCAAATTTTGCCCCAAAATATTTCTAGAGGTAGGGTTGAGTGTCTTCAGAATTAGTTGACTTGCAAGATTGATTTAGGTGGAGAAGCCCCTTCCGTCTATCTGATCTCATCCGTCTATAGCTTGCATGCTATCGCCTTTGCGTCAAAGCATCAACCTGCTTCTTTCAATGAGCCCCAGTGGCCTGGTCTGGACCAGCCTTCCCAGCAACACTTTCCCATTGTCTCCACAAGAAGCGACCGGTTGCTCCATCACTTAGAGCAAGGATAGGTCAGAATACTAACCATTCTCTTCCTTGATTCAAGTCTTATCCTAACGAAGCACTGATGAAAACAAGAGTGTAGTTCTCAGGAAACGATTCATTTCTGACAGACATCAAAGCTAGCGCGCAAGGCAATTGACTTATATTTATGGATTGGTGTTGAAGATAAATAATACAAAAGACGTAGATATTTGTTTGCAAAGTGTTGCTTAACTTACATGCTATTGATCACCAGTGTGAGTCAAGTCCCGTGGGGTGGAATTGTAGCGATTGAAATGGAAAGAAGAATGAATCACTTCACAGTTGGAATTGTATCTCGGCAGACCGAGCCACTTTGACACCAAGATACCAAACGGTGACCGGCTAATGGGTTGTACGAAGTAGCACTACCGCTAAGTGCTTTCCGAAGCGACGCGCAGTGGTCAATATCCTTCACTTGGTGCAATGCTAAAGCATGCACTTACCTCCAACAGAAGAGGGATTTGTTGGGAATGAAATCCATCAGGCCACTGCAGAAACAACACTGAAAATCCATGAACGATGTGCCTTACGAGACGCGGTAAGACAATTTCTTTTTTAATCAAGCCAAACGAAGCCTTGAATGAACACATTAAATTCACAGCCCAAAAACCCATCTGAAGCAAGCTGAATAATTTATATGATGTATTATATCTACATGTATATCTACCGTATATAAAATAAACCTTGCATTTGATATAGTGGAGCCTCCTGTAGCTCAGTGATTAGAACACTCGCCTTACAAGTGCGAGACCCGTGTTCGAATCCAGGCAGATCAGGGCGAAACCTTGGGCAAGTTTCCTTACTCCAAAAAAAACCCACGATAATAAAAATTGGTCACGTCAATCCACCAATGTTTGTGGGACCCTGCTGTGTGCAATTGGCTGCCACATTTTGCCCACAAATACTGTATACAATTAAATTCACTTTACAGTACATTCTGTGAAGCGCTTTGAGACGTTGATTAGATGTGAAAAGCGCTACATCAAAATGCAAGGGTTATTATTATATAGTGCTTCATCACATTATCGTGGTATCTCAGAGCGCTTCACAGGCTAGATTGTAAAGTGACTGTGTACTTTGTGGGTGAATGTTGCAGCTGATTTGCACATAGCAAAGCCCCCCAAATAGCCACATGGGTGAGTGACCAATTTCATTTGCGGGATGGTTGCAGGAGAGCGAAATGGGTCCTAAAATATCAAACCAGGCTATGGCTATACGACAACAGCCATTCCATCAAACAAATCCACATTAAAAAAAAATCCACATTCATAGGAACAGGAGTGAGTCATTCAACCCTCGAGTCTGTTTGACCATTATATAAGATCATGACTGATCTTATAGAATGATATCATTTGCTCCTCTGAGACACATTAACTGACGTAACTTGGGATTTAGCACACGAGCTGAACATTCCTCTGTACGGGCATACCTTTTATAACCATATTCATTCTTAACAACTGGAGTCAAAAATAGTCCATGATTAAATGCTCAAGGCCACAAACGCAATGGGGGTAAGGTGTATTGTCACTGTATAAAAAGAATGTAATCTGCACAGGCAGGGGACTTGAAGAGATATGAAAGGGAATAGTTCCCCAAGTGTCTGACGAGTTAAGTGAATCAAAGATTATTACACCACGTGCACTGCAAATTAAAATCGCTTCAAACCATTTTTTTTTTATTTCCCCCTCCCCCGATCTGTTTGACAGAACCTTGCTGTGAATTCACAAAAATCATCTAATTAACAGTTCTGAATTTTTTTTTTAAACGTGATAAGTTTATTGTTCGGGTTGGAGAGATGGTTGGCGTCTGTCAGGTGACACATCAGATACGTTGGCAGTCATCTCTTCAAAGGCATCTTCAGCAACAACAGATGGGGCCGCCTTTGTCTTCACACTCTGCAATTTTATATTTCTCAGGAAGCCACTTTTGAATTCCCTTTTTTAAACCGCACGCCACAGGGAGACCATAATTAACCGTTTCAATGCTAATGCACATCCGCGTTGGAACTCCATCCTTACAACCCCTTCGCCTTGCTCCCTCCTTCAAGACCGGTCTCTTCGACCGTGCCTTCAGCCACTGTCTTACCGCTCCATCCTCCCTCATCCCAATCCTGCTCCACTCACACCCCCACCCCCATGTTTGGGTCCTGACCCCTGACTGTTCAGCGCATTGGTACGCCCTCCTGACGTGAAAGGCGCTCTACAAACGTAATTCTGTTGTTGTTGTTGGGTTCTGGGTTTCATTCCCAAATAAAAAATTTCAGGATCTCCTCTCTGAAATTGGAATCCTTGTAGCTCAGTGGTTAGAGCACTCTCCTTACATGCGTGAGACCTGGGTTCGATTCCAAAAGCTTGGGCAAGTTTCCTTGCTCCACACGTCTATTAATCATCCCTCCAAAAAAAAAATACATTGATCACCCTCATTTATCTCCTCTGCACTGCTACTAGAGCCTGTGCACCCACCTCAAGTATTGGGTGTCAAGAACTCTTTGCAGGATTCCAGGCATGCATAAAGCATCTTTGAGCAACCCATTTTATTTCTTCCCTGGGCAAAAAAAAAGAATTTGGTCTTTGGTTCCAGTGTTCACCGAGATATTATGGGATGAATGACAACACATAATATCGGTGTCTCAGCCTCCAGCTCACTTGCAAAAGGACAGGGGTGAGATTCAGAATTATGCTAAATTCTGCCTGCAAACTGTAGTTCAAACACCAAAGTTGTTGTCCCAGTGAGATGAAATATTTTGGCATGTTGGCAGCATCCAATGTTAGCATTTGTTTTGTAGATTGTTTGTTTGAAGCACAAAAATGCAACAGACACAGTTTGCCTCAAGGATCAAAGTGAAGAGTTTAAGGATCACAAACTGCTATTGAAATGTCTCCTTGTTCCCAAGAGTGCGTCTCCGCTTTCCCTAATAACATCACTTCGCTTTCATAACCATAGAGTACAATATTTGGCTATAATTAAAGGCACTGTTCAACCCCTTCCTAATGCATCACAAAGCCACCGAATCAAGTAGAAAATATTGTGTTTCGGCTCTTCAACTCAACGCTACAAGATCCACAATGACAATTTATATTTACAGAGCAACTTATTCATCATGGGGGGGGGTGAGGGGGGGGGTTGGCGGAGGTTTCAAAATGCTTTTCTTTGCTGACTAGTGGTGGGAGATGTGGGAGTGGGGAGGAGGTGGAGGAAGGAGGTGAGCCAAGGAGCAGAGGTGAAATGTGGCTGGAATCATGGTCAGGCGCAGAGGTCTTGAGGCAGGTTTTGAATAGGTGGGGACGGAGGGAGGGGATGAGCCAAAGGTCATCTAGGATGCAGTGCACACACAGGTTAGACATAGATAGTAGTAGTAGCTGGCGTAGGAAGTGAGTTGAGGTCAATTCAACGGGTGCTCACTTGTGAGACACAAGACACTCCGTAAACATTTCAGTAAAGTTCCCCCAGTCACCAGCTTCAGAAACTACACTTGAAAAGAAAACATTCTGTAGTCAATTCACTTTACAATGTATTGTCGACGCACTTCGAGACCTCTCGGTGACATGTTAAGATGCCATACCAAATGCGAGGATGATTATTATCATTATCGAAAAGCTTAAAAGTTGGAATGCCAGTCTGTAACTCATCCGCATCACACTCAGACCATTTTCTTCTGTACAAAAGAGAGCAAAACTTTCAAACAGGTTTTTCACATCGAGATCACAGCCTCACCGATGTCCAGTTCTGACCAGTGTGTCTGAAAGGCCACGTTTTTCAGAAGTTAGAGCTGGTGTGTTTCGATCGGGTGCATTTTAAGATAGTTTTATTTAATAGTTTTCGAAAACTGTAGTGAGCAATTTTTATGATTACATTTTATGAGGCGGCTTCTGGGCAATTATTCCACCAGTGGCGGTCAATGTTGGTGGCAGCAATTAACAGCAAGATGCGCCTTCTAGATGTGCAATAACGGTCACAAGTGAGGGACTGATGATTTAAGATGTCGTGACCGCAATATTACTTGAGGTCGATTATCACAGAATTACATGAATGGTAATAGATGATCACAGCCAAAGAGTCACAGCCAAATGGGATTCAACTTCACTGCACACATCAAACATGCAAGAAATCTCAGCAAAACTATCCAGCAGTATCAGCAACACATTTTCTATCACCTTATCGAGAGTAGCAGTCCCCGAATGATGCAGAATTATAGTCCTTTCACTGGCAATGAGCACCAGGCACGCCTTGTCTTCTTTTCCTCTGCTCAATTTGTTTCCATTGACTGAATGTGCTCTAATAGTATAAATAATAAGAACCCTTGCATTTGATATAGTGCTTTTCACATCTGCTGGACGTCTCAAAGTGCTTCACAGAATACACAGTAAAGTGAATTGACTGTAGTTTGTGAGGGCAGAACTCGGCAGCCAATTGCGCACAGCAGTCGTGGATTTAATTCATTATTTGTTTGAGGGATTATTGTTAGGCGTGTCTCGCTCGTAAGGCGAGTGCGCTAATAACTGAGCTATAGCACTCACTTTTACAACAATGACTCGGAATAAAAATAATAATGATCCTTTCATTTGATATTGTGCCTTTCACAGGCTGTCTCAATGTACTTCACGGGATTGATTGACTGCAAACTGTAGCGATTAATTCATTCCCTGTTGCACTTCTCTGCATTCTCTCTAATACTCCAAAGTCCTTCAGAAGGTAGATTACCCCAAACAACATACAATATTTCAACAGTGGCCTCAGCAGTGTTGTTACCTACTATTTCATTCCTGTTATTCACAGCTGCTTCACTTTGTCTGGATCGTTTCAGTGAATGGTCGATAACGCAGCCAAAATGTTCGCCACTTCTAATAAATTAACACCACTTAATTTTTGTACATACATTGGTATCGTCTCTTGTTCCACTATCCATTACTTTGCATTTATCACAATTAAAATCAATCTGCTACACCCACTTTCGTTCATTGAATGGCTGCCGACGTTTGCTGAATGCTATTTATTTCCCCTTACATTATTCACCTGTCGTCAAAACCTTGGCATCGCGAGTTATTGTTTCAGCGCGTCAAATGTTCGCCTCCGAGTAATGTGTTTTATATATATATAGGTAAGGGTGGTGAGTCAAGTCTTTCATTTTCCGTATTGATTCCTGGCTGAAACCCGCTTGTTATTATGCTCTCCCATGAACATTAACTGCTGGGTTTCCGCAGAGCGGTGTTGAACACTGCTGCTGTGAAGTCGTGTGTTTTTTTTTAATTTTACAAAGTCATCCGATGTTTTACACTGATTCCTACAATTCTCTACTGGTCTCCAACTGTACCATGACAAGGTCCCATTTGCCACCAATGTTGGCAGGAACCCTCATGCCACCTACACAGCTTGGCACTGTAACTCCAGCAGGATTAATAGCATCACCAAATTGCTGTCATTGTAGCTTTGGGCAAGTGCAGCGGTGGAATATAAATTGACTTCTTATCTTTTACAGTTATTTTTTTTTTAAAAACACAGCGAAGAAATAATTAGTTATTCCGCTGAATTTCTTGAGTTTTTATGCTATCATTACATACGGGTCTGTAGGCACTTAACCTCATTCTTTCCCACTGTAACCTCTTTGTGCCTTAGACAGCAAGCATGTATTTATTAATACGTACAAAATATATAAGGACACAGAGCACAATGAACCAATTTTTTAAAAAAAGACATATATTGCTATTCCTGGTAAGCAAGACACTATTTTGAATTAGCATTCTAAAGGTTGAAATCTGCAGAATTAAATATGTAGCAGTCAGTGTTTATTCTTTTTGATATGATTTTGCTATGGAACAAAAGGTGATCTGAAACCATCAAGATAAACTAAATATGTTGTTATCTCCTAATCTTGGTGTTTGTTTGTTAGCCCTCAAAAAACTAATAATAGAACGTTTACCCTTGAAGAAGGTTGAAGGCAATCTAGTAAAAACAAATTTGGTTGTTCAATCCACAAAATATTGAATACACTTCTTCTGTGAAGCACTATGAGACGTCTCGATGATGTGATTAAGTGCTATGTCAAATGCAAGGATTATTATTATTAGTGAACGGTTACAATTTCCTAAAAAACATTGAAAATCCGTGGGTGCCTCATATCAAACAGCTAAAGTTTTGATTTTTTTTTATAGCTCCCTTTATTAAAAACACAGTGGAATTACAGCCGATTCATAGATCCATCTTCAATCCTTAGTTCATGAATATTAATATGTCGCATTCAAAAGACATGTTCAAATGAGCAGCTAGTAAAAATGAAACTTAATGTGATGTAATTTGCTCCACTGGCAGCATTGTGTGGCCTGAGTTTTAATGATCAGATATTAATACTCTTGGTACAGATCAAGACGCTCATTTTTGAAACTCCCTTCTCTTTTCAAACAGTGCCATGGCACCTTTCACATACGTCTACCTCAGTGGTTCCCAACCTTTTTTTTGCTGCGACCCTAAATTGGCCACCAACAGGACCTCCCGACCGGTAGGGGGCGACTGCACGACTGAAGCAAAGCTCAGCCAAGACGATATCTCTGTCTCTTTTGTGGACTCGGAGCAACTCGCTCGTACAGTCTTTCAGAAAAATTGGTCGGCAGTGGCGCCTCCGCCTCGGGCACTTTTCAGCATTACAAAAGAAAAAGATTCCGATGATCCTTCATAACCCTACTGAGGAACCCCCGCGACCCTGATTTGAGTTGGGACCCGAGGTTGGGAAACACTGGCCCACCTGAACAGGCAGAGGGGACACGGGTTCAATATCTCACCCGACCGATGGCACCTCCGACAATGTAGCACTCCCCCACGCCCGCATTCGAGCATCGGCCTCGATCATGATGACGATGCGAATCCCAACAAGAGACTTGAACCCACGACCTTCCTTGACTCGGAGCCGAGAGTGCTACCAGCTGAGCCGGGCTGACATTTAAGACAATAGCAGAAACTAATGCATCACAAACAGCAGATTTGACGCTTTGCCAAGGGAAACGGCCAGCAAGAGATTCCAATCGCATGCCGTGCGTGAGACAGCAATCAGGTCGGCCTCCCCTTACAGTACAAGGAATACGCGTGCAGCAGCTAATTTCCAAAAGCGACAACACTCTCTCTGCGCTGACCTTACTGTGCCGTGTCAGAAGAGTGAATGAGCCCAGCAATAATGCGTCCTCAATTGAGCTATTTGGGAAACTTTATTAAGTTTTCTTCATACCCAGTAATCAATACTAAAGCCAAAATGCAATCTAGGTACAGAGAGGTTGGATTCGAGAAGGGCATTGGCATTTTCACTTTGAGCCATTGACACATGTGGCAACGCACACCTTCTTGAAAGTTTCCCAGGAGATCGGCTCGTGATGGACTCTGTGTAAGATCAACTCTCCTTTGGACCACATCGCCACGTGCATCAACCTTAAAACACAAGCGCATCCAGGCTGTGACTTCCCACTGATTCACAGAATGGAAAGCAATTCTCCCGACCTATTTTTTCAGATGCAAATCAGCTTATTATTTCTTACAGTAGACAGATTAAAGTTATGCAGAAATTGAGGTCGTCCAAGTCTCATTCCCTTGATAAATTTGCATTAGCAACAAGCCTTCTTAAACAGTTACAAAATGCCTTTTAAAGAGGAGTGTTGGGACAGACTCGAGAACGGGGAGATGTAATCAGAATTTATTAATTTACGTGGATATAAAAGCAGGTTTAATAAATGGAAGTCACAACTTTAGATCTGCACAAATTAAAAAGCATTGCAAATTTAAGGTAGAAATCAATTAGAACAAAAAACCGTATGATGACCCTAACCCATGGTGGGTTCAGAATGAGAAACAACAAGGCTTTGAATTAGAACCAATTTTTCCTCATTTTCTCCCAAATGACAAGAGGCAAGTTTCGTCTGTTTCCCTGAGTAGAGAATGGGACAGCCAGGCAATGTAACTGAAGGAGACCTGGGATCTGGAACATATCGGTTAGAGCATTTGCCTTACCTGGGTTCGATTCCCTGGCAAGCAAAACATTCGGCAAGTTGTGTTACTCCGCATGCCTCTGTTTACCTTGCAGCAAATAGGAACCTTGCTATTTGATTGGCGGATCACTTTTCCAGGGGTAGTAATCACTTTTTTAATGTTTAATATAAAAACATGGTCACTCAATCCACAACTGTTTGTGGGACGCTGCTGTGAACAAATGGCTGCCGCGTTTCATCCACAAAATATAGTCAATTCACTTCATAGTGCATTCTGAGAAGCGCTTTGAGACGCCTTGAAGACGTGATAAGCCGCTATATCAAACGCAATTATTATTATTATTTTTATTTTGGGGGATCGATTTAGTTTTGGGTTGCGTTTCAGCGCCCCCTACTGATTGCAGGCAAGAGCAGACTTGATGGCTACATCTCAACAAGGCTTTGCAACCGAGCGACTGGCTAATCAAATGGGGGTAAAGCAACAAGCGTACAACCTTCATTTTTTCTCCTTTGTATGGAGGCATTCAACTCCAAAATTAGACATCATCTACTGAAGCAGTGTTGCTGGAACGTCTGTGAGGCAATGGGAACGATCTGGCCTTACCCTTGGCACCTCATTACCAAAGCTCCAGTTTTTTTTCCTATGCTCTGCGCAACTCCAAGTCCCAATTTTGCGAGACATCTTAACCTTGTTATAACAGCCTCCCTGTTGTTATTCTCTTGGATAGAAAGGAAACTCCCTCCCCACCACCCAAAGGACAAGATGAAAAAGTCCAAGCATATAATCCACATGTCAAGATACTTTCACTAACCCGCTGTATTATTGTAATGTAAGACTTTCTGCAGCAGCCTGGTGTCATTAGCAATTTTGCAGGGGAGATAGGGGCTCCACTCGAATGGCCAAGGGGGTTGTGTCCAAAGATACCTGTCAAGGTTCAGAGAATTTTGCTCTGGGGCTGTCAGCTCTTTGCAGAATAGTGATAATGGACAAATACTCTAGCGGACCTTTATCTGCCTGGTTGGCATACTGAAAGAAGAAGCTTTGAAGGAACCCTTCGTCAGACACTAATTGAACCTTGCAACTCCAACGGGATCTGGTCACCCGTTCGGCTCACTTCGATTCGAGTAGGCAATTAAGTAATCAGATACTGCGGGGGTGGGGGGAGCACAAGCAGGCCTTCCTTGCAAATACCAGGGTTTATCCAAAGGAATGCCACTGTCAGAATGATTATCTTTTTCCAGTTGCGGCCCAGAGCTGTTAAAGGAGCAATTTGTTCATGGGAAATGGATAGGAAACCCTTTCACTGCACACACACACACACGCACACATAAGGGCTGGTTGATGAGTCCGTAACTACAGGATGACACAAATATAAGATGGGAGTGGGGGTCGTGATTCGGGGAATCCTTAAAAAACAATTTAGGAAGAACTACTTCTTACAGGTACTGAAATTGGGGAACTCGCTGCTCGAAACGATATTAATTACCTTGCATTTGATATAGCGCTTCTAGACATCTCAAAGCACTTCACAGAATATACTGTAAAGTCAATTGACAGTATACATGTCAGTGAAACGTCACTGTCCCACAAACAGTCACGGATTGAAAATGACCAATTTATTATTGTTTGTTTCTTTTCAAGAGATTATTATTATGCATGTGGAGTAAGGAAACTTGCCCAATGTTTTACCCTGTGGGGAATCGAACCCATGCCTCCCGCTTGCAAGGCGAATGCTCTAAACACTGAGCTACAGGACTCCACAGTGATGGTTGGATCCGATAATGTAGATACAATTAGGAGGAAGCTAGACTCTCATGTGAAGCAGAGGGGAATAAAAGGGTATGGAGGAAGTAAGGAATTGGTGGAGACTCGTATAGAGTATAAACACCGGCATGGGCTGGTTGGGCTAAATGGCCTGTTTCTATGCTATACATTTGTTGTAAATCTTTGTATATCTTTGCCCCCCCTCACCACCTTTGAGAATTTGGGCATCAACAAGCGTAAAACGGGGGTCAACGTTTGGTGGCGAGGAGTGGGGGCATTAGGGGGGAAATACTTACCCATAGTTAAATAATGGCGTATGCTGTTGACAGGAATGTAATCTTTTGACAACGTCCTAACAACTGGCAACAAACGGCAGCCAGTGAACTTGACAGAAACAATCTGCGACGTCCTTTGAAGTGTAACAATATGATACGATTTGAAATGTGAGGACTGTGAATATCACCGGTGATGATTGTCACATTGCACTTCACATTCGCAGGTAATTATCTCACGGGGTGAGGGGAGGTGGGGGGGGGGGGGGGGGGGGGAGGGGGGAGGGGGGGGGGGGAGAGAGCAATGTTACACTTGAAGCGTCCCGCAGCAGCAATGCAATGATCTTGACTTCCAGTGATTACAGCATCACCCAATAGACAGTCTTCTAAGGCATACACGTCTTAGCACGGACTAATCCCGGAGATGGAAATGGCTAAGTTTTGTGGTCCAAGGGCAAAACACAGAGCAGCATCTCTATTAATGCGGGGACATGTTATGGGGCTTAGACCTGAGCTCCCCATAATACCCTGTTGATGATTTGACGCCCTCGTTGGCTTTGAGGAAGTGGACAGCGGTGAGGACAGGCACGCATGCCGATGCTTTTCAGGGGAGAAATGATTAATTAGCCACGCCAGTCGCGATAACATATGTGGTAATTAACCCGAGGGCGCGAATAAACGCAATGAAAAATGCAAATTCCTAACATTAATGAGCTTGAAAGTCACTGGTTAGAGATGTGCGTTCGGAGAGGTGAACTGAAAAGGTCACGGATGAGATTCGATTGTGAGGCTTCCTCAAATCCCAAATAGATTTAACCCTTTAGGTGCCCCAGGCATTGTTGCCAAAGCCGGTTTCTCTTAAAGGGGGGGGTGGGGGGGGAGAAATTTCCCGGGCTAAAAATTATAGCGATGAATTAATTATTCACGATGCGTCTCATCCACACATCAAAGCACCCACTATTTGACATGTTGCATACGTTAATAATTATAATAATCCTTCCATTGGATACAGCGTCTTATCAGGTCATTGAGACGACCCACAGCGCTTCACAGAGTATATCGTACAGTGAACTGTCATTGTGCGTGTCTCGCGGGTGAAACGGCTCAATTCGTCGAATTAAATACATCGAAGAAACAATAAACCCCTGAAGTCGCATGTTACACTTAATGCAAACAAAGCGTTTTGTGGTGTTTCGAGGGAACACGGATTCTTTGCGGAAGATAATATTGTTTGGCCCTCTGAGGTGCGGTGGGTGGACTTGACAGGAGAGGATATAAATAACTGTCATTTCCATGTTGCTTTGCTAGATTCCCACAGCAGCAGATGGGCGCTGGTAACACAGGCACACGTGCATTGTGTGGACGGGGAAGGGGAGGGGTGGGGGGGGGGGGGGAGGATTAAAAAGTGGCTGAACAGACGTTACGGCTATTGTAAGGATTTGGACGGCACGCACGCCACTGGGAGGTTTGGATTTAATATGAAAATGGCACACGATAATCACGAGGAGGAAAAAATAGGTTTGGTTACCGTTCGCACCGATTGCCAACATTGGCAAAATCCGGTTCACATCTCCAAAGCTTTTTATAAGTGCCACACCAGGGAGTAAATCATTGTGGAGCTCCTATAGCTCAGTGGTTAGAGCGCTCGCCTTACAAACGTGAGACCTGTGTTCGAATTCAGGCAGATCAGGGCGAAGCTTTGGGCAAGTTTCCACACACACCTAAAATAATAATCTGTCCCCTAAAAAACCCACAATAATACATAAATTGCTCATTTCAATCCACGACTGTTTGTGGAAAACTGCTGTGCGCAATTGACTGCCGCGTTTCGGCCACAAATATACAGGCAATTCACTTTACGGTATATTCAGTGAAGCGTTTTGAGACGTCGATTAGATGTGAAAAGCGCTATAACAAATGCAAGGGTTATTATTATTATACACCAATGTATTTCGATCAACCAGCTGATATCATCAAATCATTGCTCTGAAGCTCACAAAGTTATTATTAATTATCACCACTATAAATTGTCATTGTTAGACTACCCAATATGATGTTACCGAGTGAATCCCACGCAGCAACACACTGTGCATTTCTGGTGTAAACACAGGGATCTCAGTGTTGACCTTTCATAGATTATACCATTAAAAATAAAAATAAAAATCACAATGCATTCGAGCTCTCATCATGTTTAATAGAGTGGAATAGAGAGAGTTTTACAGCGTCGTAGGAGGCCATTCAGTCCATCCTACCTATGGAGTCTCTCTCTCTATCCAGCCAGCCCTTCCATTTTCCCAAACCCTTTTTCGATTTTGCCTTTTCAAATTGCTGTCTTAAACTACAATTTGAAACTCATTGTCGAAGTGCAGTAGATGAATCCAAACTCCGTGAAAACCACGGCCACAGCAATTGTAAGATGTGTGGTCGGGACATGGGGAAACAGGAACAGGAAGAGGTCATTCGGGCCACTGAACTAGTTCCACTCATTTATTAGGCCTCGGTAGATCTTATAATCCCACTGCCTTGCCCTATCATCCATCACATCTTTATTATCTTGCAATGGAAATGCTGTGAAATGGTTTTTTAATCATTGTCCAATAGTGGCAAAACTCTTTGTTCTCCTTGTCCATTTGAAAAACCTCGAGCCCCAAGGGCTAATAAAAATGCCTGGGTCATGGGAGTAATGCCGTGACCAGGTGACAAACCGATGTGATTTACTTTCAGATTCACCAGGCAATAAAACAAGAGGACACGGGTTCACGATTGCAAAAGGACAATTTCAGGATGGACATTAAGAAGCGTTTATTTCCCCAGTGGGTAATCAAGCACTGGAACATATTGCCAAGAAGGAGTGGGTGGGGGGGGGGTGGGGTGGGGATGAGGTCAGAACATTAAAGATATTAAAACCAGTTCAGTGCTCTGGTGGGGCTGCAATAGGACCTAGGTCTGGAGGGATACAGTTTTGTTGTTGCTGTTGTTGTTGGTGGATGATATAGGATAGGCCGAAGGAATATATTGTGAATACGATTACATTCTGACTGCCTCCAATCTAGCCACTGACACAGTTCATTGCATCCTTCAAACTCGAACTCCTTGAAAACAACAAAACAACAACAAAATTACATTTTTACAGCTCCTTTCACGTCGGGAGGACGTCCCAGGGTAAGGGCGGGGGTGAAAAGCTTCCAATCACCTTCTCGATTCACCTTCTTTGTTTGTCTGTTTCTTTCATGTCGCCCGCTACATGTCCCGAGTAACATTACAACATAGGGCTTAAGACCTCCATTACAATTGCAGCACCGCTAAACATCATTGACATTTACGACCTGTGAATCTAATTCTACTTAGGCGAATGCATGAACAGCATCGGATTAGATATTCCTAATCCTTCCCATTAATGACTGCGCAGGATTCCCCCAAACCGTAGCCAGGACGGCCAAAAAAACATGTTACAAATAATAATAAGAAGAAGAATCCTCGCATTTGATATAGCGCTTTTCACATCTTATCGACGTCTCAAAGCGCTTCACAGAATATACTGTAAAGTGAATTGACTGCGTATTTGTGGGCGAATCTTCCAACTCTGAGTAGAGCACAGTACAGCTTTATTGCCAAGGCGCGCAAATAGGTTGTCATTGACACGGATGGTTACATTGGTAATGAAACCTTGCCCTGTAACTCTCATGAAGGTACTCTGGTCTGGAACAATGTTGTTTTTTTTGATACCAGGGAATGTCTGATTTTCTTCTCAGATCATGATGAGCCACAAGCAAATGAGCCTGTCAGGTCAGGAGTGCGCACTCTCTCCCCAGAGATGCACCCACTGCTTACCTGATAACACAGGGTGTTACGCACAGGTTAGTTCCGGAGAAGCCTGTGCCTTAGTTATAGATCAATTAGTCTCCATTAAAGATGGAAGAAAGACGTTCAGGCATTTGTAAGAAAGGCCTCAGAGCGCGTGTTGGGGTAACAGGGTGAAACCTTGGGCAAATTTCCTCACTCCACACGCCTAATAATAATCCCTCCAAAAAATAACAAAATAACAAAATTGGTCATTTCAACCCACAGCTGTTTGTGGGGACGCTGGCTGCCACATTACCCCTGCGTGAAATGTGTATACAGTCAATTCATTTTACATTATATTCTGTGAAGCACTTTGAGACATCTAGGAGACATGAAAAACGCTACAGTATATCAAATGCAAGGATTATTATTATATTATTATTATTAAATCAGAGTGTGGAGTGGCAAGGCCAGAATAGCATTTTAAAAGCATTTAAAATTTCTTCCACGGGACATAAAACATTCAGGGTTTTCCTGTGGTAGAACAAAGACTAGTTCCGGTGAAGCCTGTGCTTTAGTTATAGATCAATTAGTCTCCATTAAAGATGGAAGAAGGACATCAAGCATTTGTAAGAGAAGAATTATTTATCAGAGCATCTCTTGTGACCGCCCTCCACTCTTAACATCCGTCACCCCCATTAACAGAATCATCACCCGCTTCTTAAACTTGATTCAGTCCTTCGCAAGTTGTTTTCCCTCAAGGTCTAGAAGTTGGAGCTTGGTAAACACTTATAAAATATTAATTTGTTCTTTCAGTCTAACAGCACCCTTATAAATGTTAATTAGAAAAAAAAGAGACTGGCGCGTTTAGGTTCCTGGGGATTTGTCCCTGGAAGGTTTACAATCTATTCCTGCATTGTTGTGGTAAATGTGGAACTGCGTTCTGTAAATATCCTCTAGTTGTGTTTCTGCATATAGATTGCTATAATGAAAGAAGGGGAATCTATGGATACTTGCAGATTCTGAATAGCTGGAAGTGCATTGGTAACCTGTGGATATTGACAGACCCAAAACACACATGCAACAGAGGCAAACGGATACTTATAGAGCGAGGGCAGATCAACCTGATTTGCTGAAAGAAATGGGGGATCGGAGAATGCTACACACCAGACTCCCAAAGGTGAGGATAAAAAGAAAGAAACTTGTGAATATTTATAGACTTTAAAATATCTGAAACTGAGACTGAAGGAGCACGTATCCTATTGACCCTCAAAGGCAGGAATGGAGACTGGGGCAATGGATATTCATAGACTGCGAGCTTGCTTTAATGGAAAGAGAACTCATTTAATAAATCATGGAATCTGCACAAAGTACAAGTGGATATTCAGTCGCCAGACACTGGGACTTAATGGAGATGGACTGGGAGATATTAAATAAACCGGGGTGCAGGGGAGTAAGATTTGAGATGGGGGGAGAAAAATACGGAGATTCTGACACGGACAATAAAATAAGATCTCATTACGGACCAGAATTGTACTCTTGGAATGTTTCCCAACTTTAGTGCTTTGAATGAACGCGAGGTTGGATTGTAAAGCGTGAAAGTGCATTTCTACCAAACTCGATCACATCGAAACTCTGTCGAGCACTTCACAAGGTATTACTGTCACGTAAAGCTAGCGTTTTTGTGGGCAAACAGGGCAGCCATCTGCACCAGCTAGGTTCCACAAACAATCACAAGGTGAATGAGTGGCCAATTAGTTGGATCTTTAAAATCCATCTGAACAGGCAGACGAGATCTCGGCTTATCGTCTGGTCTCAAAAGACTCCAACGCTATCCCCAACCCCAGCTTTGCACTGCGCTGACATCCTAGACAGCTGCGTTGCAAAAACAAGACTGGAATTCGCGGTGTGCTTTATTGTCACGGGAAAAGGTGAGCAGGGAGAGGAGACAACGAGGGTCAGCAAGAGGAGAACGAACATCAAGAAGCTTCGGACAATTTGTACAATTTGAACCCTAAGTACACCACACTGAATAAAATAAAAACTGTGGCTTATAAATAATAGAGGATCTGGCGGGTCGCACACTAATCCTTGTTTTTTTGGTGAAAATCAGCCTCAAGCTAGAACAAATGTTAATCTTTCTCACATGGTTCCATTTGATAAATAACAGATTCAAACTGACACGTAGCCTTTTCGTTTTTTTTGAAAAAAAGCATCTACCAATATGGCGAAAATTAGAAAGGACCAGGAACTTAAATCCAAACTGACTCCCAACAGAGTCGTCTGGAAGGACAGAAGCTAAAATCTAGTTTACCCACATGTCGTTCAGAATTTCTCTTTGGCACTTGCCCCCACCCCCACCCCAACAATCCACTGTAGCTGAGAGTAGAATATAAAGCGTTTGCACGTCGCCTGCGTTCAGCATCCGTTAGCGTTAAGCAAAATCGAAGGCCTGATTTACAATCTACTTTCCACAGTGGCACGTGATTTTATAACGCGAGGCAAAATGGCCTTGCAAGCCATCGTGCTTTTGAAAGAGCTATCGAACTCGCCCCACTCCCTTGCTCTTACCCCATAGCCGTGCAAATTTTTCCATTTCAAATATCTATCCGATTCCCTCGTTGACGATCAGATCAGACGATTAGATCTTCTTCCAAAACAGTGTGGTTACGATGGGATCTGCATTTTGTTTTCGAGGGCAACTTGCAGTTGTTTTAAAAACAAACGTTGCTCTCATCGAAATTCTCTTACGCTGCGAAGGCGATCGTTTGCTGTGTGAACAGGTGTACACGTCGAATAACATTTACCCACTTTCTGACCGCCTGGAATGGAAATGATGAGAAAAGGGGACGCAGGCAGCTTTGAAGATTAGATCAATTAGTCCCAAAAATATCATCTCGTGAATATTCAAACTGCCTTCGTTTGAATATGCGTGACTTTCTCTTCATTAAAGAGCAAACAATTTAATTGATAAGCTTTAATATCCCACCCCCACAAAACTAAATAAATAACAGGCACCTTGCAAAAAGCTTGGAATACCATTTAATTTGCGCAGTTCATCTGCCGGCACAATTTGAGATGCGTTACGCAGGTACAAAGCACGGCAGCTAATTGGAAATTTATTGAGCTGATAATTCTGATGTTTGCTGTGGATAGGACTGAGTGGAGCCACATGATTTTCCACACACTCAGCCCCGGGCTGTTTACTTACGGTTACTGAAGTCTGAAGGGACTCACTCGCTTTCTAATCCTAGCCTGTGGTATTCTGACTATTGCTGCTCTCCGGCTCTCTGTTTTTCTCTCTCTCTCTCTCTCTCTCTTCATCTTCCTCTTTGGGTCACGGGGAAAAATCAGTTCCCAGTTTCTAGTCGGGGGGGAAAAAAACCGAGGTGTTTTTAATCGGACGATCTTTTGGACGAAAGGATAAACCCCCCCCAAAAATGACGCTAATTTCAAGTTGAATTCGCGAGGGAAAGCTACAATGGCATTCGTTTGACGAAATAAAAATCAGTTGAATCCTTCCAACTTCATTCCACCAATCAGCTCAACTGGTGAGTAGGGTTTGCGTTATGTATATCGTCTTTGAGAAGTTGCGGGATTTCTATTTAATTTAATCAAAGGCTAGAAATACAACACGAGAGACGTTGCGGCTAATGCAAAATTAGAATAATAATCCTTGCAATCGGTATAGGGGTGATGGGACGGTCAAAGAGTAGGGTCTTGTGGTGGGACTTGACGTAGGCAAGGGAAGGGGGAGAGGTGGAGGTACTGCGGGATGGAGTTCCAGAGGTTGGGAGCAGAGTGGCTGAAGGCTCCTCCGCCAATGGTGGGGGGTGGGTGGGTCAGGGGATATGGAGCAGGCCGGAGCCTACTGAGCGGAGGGGGCTGGCAGGTTGGTAGGGGGTTGGGAGGTCACAGAGGCGGGGTGGGGCGAGGCTTTGAATGTGAGGACAAGGATCTTGAATTGAATCCCCTGGGTGATTTAACGTCTTATCTGAAAGACCGCATCGCTGACAATGCAACATCCACCAGCACTGCACTGGAATGCCACGTTAGAGCATATGAGTTCAAGTCCTGACGGGGGATTTGAACTCACAACCTCCTGACTTTTTGCTGCAACTGAGTCAAGCTGATAAACAACCTGACATTTGTGAAAATGTCATTACTGTCGCTATGTGATAACTAGTGTATGAAATACGGCGCGTGTCTTCTCGCGTTGTTCGGGGCTGCTTGAAACAGATTAGCAAAAAGACAGGCTTTCATTAGAAGCTAATTTCCTCCACATAAAATAACTCGAGATTTAATACAAAATAGTAACCCTGAGGCTTTTTAAGGGGGATAAACCCTACTTGATAAGTAATGCAGGTTAAAATATTTTCTACACACTTTGTAAACAGAGATAATACAATCATGATAATCCTTATATCTGAGGCAGCGCCTTGTCACGTTGTCGAGACATCTCAAAGTGCTTCACGGGATCGAGTGTAACGTGTGTGTGATGTGACTGTGTGGATTCTGTGCGCACAAAGCAAAGCGTACAAGCAAACACAATGAATATTTTACTTGATACGGCAATAATAACAGGCCATTAGCTAACGAGAGCTCTCAGCTTTGAATCTCATTGCTCCTTGATTCTCAACTCCATCTGCCTTAGCTGTGATTTAATGTTTTGACTGCATGTGGCTGGGTCACTGGGTGAATGGGAGCAGCGAGGCTTTCTGTCTTGACACAGAGGAAGAGAGCAGCACTGGCTGCCTTGCCCTTCTGGAAATACCGTCCCTCGCTAATGGGCGACAGAGTGACATTAATGAAACCAAGAACGTCCAGCTTGGATTAATTCCAGTCCCCACTCCTGGATGAAAGCGGCCAGACAGGCGATTGGTTACAGTGAAGGAAACGAAGGAAAATAATGTCAATTATTTATAGGTTATTCTATGGTCGGTGGCTGATATTTTCCATTCCTCCTTTCTTTGACAGAAAATTTATGTATTTCACACAGAGTGCTGCAGGCAAAGCATATAGATATAAATCTGGCGATGCCTAATGATGACAATAGCTGATTGAACTTATTCAATGTGCTTTGGTTAACAATGAACAAGTTTGTTTTATGCAGCAACGTTTAATTATTAATGCTCGAGTACTGTCGGGAGAGCATTTATTGGTCTAAGTAAGTAACTACCAGTCTGAGAAATTTTTTAATCTACATTTATATATATATAAAAATAAGAACATAAGAACGTAAGAAATAGGAGCAGGAATAGGCCATTCAGCCCATCGAGCTTCCCCCGCCATTCAATCATGGCTGATATTCTACTCTCTCCAGCTACCTGCCTTATCCCCATACCCCTTAATCCCTTTATAAATGAGAAATCTATCTAACTCAGTCTTGAATATGTTCAAGGACTGAGCATCAACAGCCCTTTGGGGTAAAGAATTCCATATATTCATCACCCTCTGAGTGAAGAAGTTTTTTCTCAACTCAGTGTGAAAGGGCTGACTCCTAACTTTAAGACTGTGACCCCTGGTTTTAGATTCTCCAACCAGGGGAAACAATCTCCCACTATCTACTTTGTTGTACCCCTTAATATTCTTAGAGGTTTCTATAAAATCCCCTCTAATTCTTCTATATTCCAGAGAATATAGGCCCAAATTAATCAACCTATCGTCAGAACTCATCCCCCTCATTCCAGGTACTAACCTAGTAAACCTACGCTGCACTCCCTCCAAGGCAAGTACATCCTTTCTTAAATAAGGACATCCTTCTTAAATAAGGATTATTTTTTGAAAAAATGGTGGCATTCAATAAAGGCAAAAGGCAAACTATAATTCTAGACATTGTTGTGACCAAATTAGTTGTGGAGCTCTCTTATAAAAGACAGTTACTACACATTACAGCAATTTCTATGAAGCGCTTAGAGGTGTCTTGGTGATATGGTAAGGTGCTATATCGAGTGCAAGGGTTACTATTATTCTTGGATTGCACACACCTCCGAATAACAATCTCACTGCGCTTCACACATCACAATTGTGCCTCATATCTTTTGGGTGCAAATCACTCGATAAGGTTTTGCTCTTTCAGCCTCTCATCCATACTAATTTTCTGGTTTACTTTCTGGGGGATTCAGCGCAAACCAAAAACCTTTCATTTTATTATTCATATACTAGTCCTGACTCTAGTCTTCCAACTAATTCCAAGCTCGGGGAATCTCCTCACTTACTGATTCTTTTTGGATTCCTCTTCTCTAGCCCCAAGGAAGAAAAAATACCATCTAATTTCGTGACACCAAACTTGTGAGAAGCTTGCCCTGCTTTGGCTGCTGTTCATTTGGCCTACATATCACCTGGAGCGAACGTAATTTGTAAGTATTGAAGTCGGTAATTCTTTCTCCTGTGTTTCCTCCCACCCCCTTCATCCCTACCCCCACCCGACCACAGTCACATTCAACATTGACCATTCATTTCCTAATCCATTGGGTTACTGTGGCAATTACAGCAAATTTGCACTAAATAATAATAATAACCCTTGCATTTGATACAGAGCTTTTCCCGTCTTCTAGACGACTCAAAGCACTTCACAGAATATACCGTAAAGTGAATTGACTGTATTTGTGGGCAAAACACGGCAGCCAATTGCGCACAGCAGCGTCCACCCACAAACAGTCATGGATTGACATGATCAATTTTATTATTGTTTTATTTCTTGAGGGATTATTATCAGGCGTGCGGAGGAATCTTTCACCCAAGAAAGCCAATGGCATGAAGCTCACAAAATCACACGATTAGTTTGGATGAAAAAGACCCTTTGACCTCTCTGATCTCAATTTCAACCTCCCTATTGCCCTCCCACCACATGTCATGTTTTTCTTTTAAAAATGGGTCCAGTTTCCTTGTGGCAACCAGTTCCAGTTGTTAATTGTTCTCTGGGTAATGAAAACCCTTCTGGTGCCTGTGCTGAACTGGTACTTTGCAAGTCTTAAACCTAATGTCCCCTTGTTCAAAACGGGAAGTTTGCTGCTCTCAGCGGGTCAGGCAGCATCTATGGAGAGAGGAGAGCGAGTTCACGTTTCAGGTCGGAGACTGTTTGTCACCGAAATGACGGAAGTAGCAGTTTTTGAGAACCGAGAAAAAGGCATCGACCTGATACATTAACTGGTCATGGTAAAATGAAAATCCAGAGTGCGAGGGAGGGAGGGGAGGGAGGGATGGGAGGGAGGGATGGGAGGGAGGGAGGGAGGGAGGGAGGGAAGGAGGGAGGGAAGGAGGGAGGGAGGGAGGGAGGGAGGGAGGGAGGGAGGGAGGGAGGGAGGGAGGGAGGGAGGGAGGGAGGGAGGGAGGGAGGGAGGGAGGGAGGGAGGGAGGGAGAAAAATAGCATTAGCATAATGATACGATATTTTGTGTGTTAAATTCAGATGCTGGATATCCGGCAGGAAAAATAGAGAGAGATTTCAATCAATATGTTCACTTGCTAATCCGTTGCATTTTACAGTTGAAATAGTCTCTTGCTTCACTACCCCGAGCCTGATTTTCATTTCCTTTTGTTAATGACATCTTATTGAAGCAATGGAAAGGAAGACATGTGGGGAGCAGCGAGGCGTGGCGGATGGAAAAAAAAATCAGGAAACAGCTGTTTTCAAACGCACAGTTCCCCCAAATTAAAAAAAAGAAGAAGAAATACTATGCGGGGGCCCCCGAGTCAGGATGAAGGGGAACCCAGGCCCATCTGGAAAGCATTCCGAGATAATCTCGGTGAAAACGCAGCGAAAAGCGGATCGGAATGCATAGAAATGTGTTTGTGCTCGACTCATGCTTAGCCCCGTGCATGTCAGGCAGATCTGTTTTGGTCTCCCTGTCTCTCCATTTGGCGGGCGCCCAACCTCACCACCAGCGTCGCTCTGAACCTTGATGGATTCGGACAATGTGTGAAATGGGAAGAACCATTTCTAAATGTAGTGAGCATTATAATGTTGATAATAGTAATAATAATCATACAATAATCCTTGCGTTTGACATAGCGCCTTATGACGTCTTCCGAACACCTCAAAGCGCTTCACAGACTGTAGTGTAAAGTGAAACGACTGTATATATTATGGGTGAAACGCGGCAGCCAATTGCGCACAGCAGTGTCCCGACAAACAATCGTGGATTGAGTAACCAAATTATTATTGTTTGTTCCAGAAGGGATTATTACAGCCGGAAAAGTGCTCCACCAATCGAATAAGAACCAGGTTCCTACTTACTGCTCGGTAAATGGAGGCAAGTGGAGTAAAGAAACTTGCCCACCGATTCACCCAGCACGGGAATCGATCCCAGGTCCTCTCGTTTGTGAGGCGAGTGCTCTAACCACTAAGCGACAGGACTGTCTTCGTTAGTACTTGAGAAGGTGTCCACGAAACATGCTAATCTGGGTGCTCTTTCCCTTGTACGGTGATCTACAGTGGGGTCAGTTGATAATTTAATTGACTACTGCGCAACCCCAGCCTTGATGAATGTCTCAGTGTCTCACGTTTCAATTACGTTGGGAACCTTTAGCCGTGAGCACACATCGTCAACTTTGCACCTGGAGTCAAATTGTCGCGGGGATGCATAATTGCTCAATTGCAAATTCGTTTGCGAGTTACACAATGGGCTGCGGTGGCGGGTTTTGGCATTAAAATCCCCGCGGATCCTTTTTTGGCGCTTATGTCACGGGAGCAAATAAGGGGGGGGGGGGGGATTTGTGGAGTCCTGCAGCTCAGTGGTTAGAGTACTCGCTTTACAAGGGTGAGATCTCTGTTCGAATCCTGGCAGGTCAGGGCGAAGCCTTGGGCAAGTTTCCTTACTCCACACACACGCCTAATAATAATCCCTTCCAGAAAAACACACAATAATAAAATTGGTCATTTCGATCCACGGCTATTTGTGGGACTCCGCTGTGCGCAAATGGCTGCCGCATTTTGCCCACAAATGTACAGTCAATTTACTTTACGGTATAGTATTCTGTGAAGCGCTTTGCGCTGTCTAGAAGACGTGAAAAACACTAGATCAAATGCAAGGATGCAGTGATCTCCCAAAATAATAAGGAGCAAATAAGTGTACTGAGTCCTGGACCTGTACTGGACCTGTGTGGCAGACATGGCCCAGTTCAGTGGTTGTGTTTGCTGTAGAGCAAGCAGAGACCCTGCTCGTTTCTGCTTTGCAGTAGGTTTTGATGGACGAATGCCAGGCCTCAGTTTATGCCACCTTATCCCTGTATCTCTGCCTCGGGCCATTCCATTCCTTCCATATGTCACCAGCAATCTGCTTCTTGTGTAAATTGGCATTAAGCTGGTCTGCCGTTCCTTGGCATAGCTCGGAAGACATAAGCAAATGTGATCATTTTAGCATTTCCTCCGATAAAATACCATTTCCCCCAACTTCCCCAACAATTTCCAGTTCCTCAGAAGACAAATGATCGTTTGTAGAGTTCTTTGTTGTGAACCTGTACCAGAGAGACTGCTTCGATCCATTTTTAGGTCCAGAATTCATTCCGTCTGTTTTGAGCAACCCGTACCTCATTTGCATTCATTATGTCTGCATCCTTCATTTTTTGCAGAGAAGGGAGTTTTTCCTAATACCCTGGCCAACAATCTCACAGATAAAAAGCCACGTCACAGCGGTTTTTATGCTGCGAATCTACGGCTGTGCCTGCAAGTACAAAGTCACTACGTTTGACAAGAAATTATCTGGGCTTTGAAAAGTTTGGACATTAAAGGCTCGCCACAAAATGCGACGGTTAATATAATTCTGCACTACACACTAACTGACACATGTCATCGCAAGGCACCAAGGTGGGCGGTGCAATAGCCAATGAGCACCGCCTCGCCCAGCCCAAATGCACCAACGCAAGATAGTGCAATGGTTAGAATTGGTCACTGTATCAGTAACCTCCATGTTATTATTTGTAGGATTCTAGGAACCTTTGCTGATTTCATGTTTCACAGAGTTTATTTCAACTCGGTCCTTATTTGGAGGAGGATAGAGGTGTCAGATTGATAATAATAATCCCCGCATTTGATATATCACGTCGTCGAGGCATCTCAAAGCGCTTCACGGGATATATTGTAAAGTAGATTGACTGTGTATTTTCTGGCTGATAGAACTGGAGAGATGTTTCAGTTTATGCACTGGTTGGAGCTTCTCAAGATCCCGGGAGGCACTATCTCATCTGCTTTGCTGGCTGGCAAAGCTCATTAGATAATGATGTTAATTTCGCTTCCAATACATTGTACGCGATTGCAGTGCTCCTTTAAGTGCAACAACCCACGGACGAGCAAGGTGACATCGGTGAAAGTCTTCTTCTACCTCTTAGGAAAAAAACATATTGCGTAGGAGTGAAACCTGTCATACCGTAGCTCATTCCCGTACCATATTGCTTAAGGCACGGGTCAGATTTCAGGTTGGAATTTGGATCATGGATTTGAAGATGGTTTGTGTCTACTCCTGAAGGGGTAAGACACAAATTCCACATAGATTAGGCTTCAATCTTGACAGTCTTTGCAAACAAGTTTGTGGAATCCACATGCTTGCTACACCATCTCATTCTCCTGCAGGCTAGCACAAGTCGTGATGGAACCCGTCGAAAGCATACGGATATTTGTCCATGATTGCTGCTAACTCGTGTCATAAATATTAATAATAGTAGTATTAATAATAATCCTTGCATTTGATGAAGTGCTTTACCATGTTTTCAGTAAACAGGAGCGTGTGTACGGCGTGAAGAAATTTGCCTCATGTTTCGCCTTGCTCGGAATCGAACTCAGGTCTCTCGCTTGCGAGGTGAATGCTCTCACCACCGAACTCCAATTCTAGGTGCAGCGTTCACACGACACGACCTTTCACAATGTCTTTCTTTCGCGGCTCCCTGCAATCAGCCGGCTCAAGGCTTCCGAATATACCCTCAACCCCTCCACTCCAAGGTGGCATTGCTTTCAGCCAATGCACCCCAAACCTCTGCAACTCCCTGCCTCTGTCCCTCTGCTGTGCCCCCCCCCCCACCCACCCCACTTTGCTAACCTTCAGATTACACTTGAAAGCTTTCATCTTCAACTATGCCTATGGTTACCTCGCCTTTCTCTCCAGCTCTGTCCTAAAATACGCCACTGCTCAACACTCCAAACGCTACTCCACATGAAGGGAATATAAATGCAAGGTGTGGTTTTAGTTGTCTCATCATTGGTAACAACAACAACAACAACAACAACAATAAAATTACATTTGTATAGCTCCTTTCACGTCAGGGGGACGTCGCAAGGCGCTGGACAGTTACAGCTTCAATTCACGCCATTTGTGAGACACTGCTTTGGGTAAATTTGACTGCCGTGTTCACTTACCAATCACAATCACGACAATTTATTGCAAAAAATTGTGAAATGCGTTGTGAAAGGTGCTGTATCATATGCAAGGACTACTATTAATTATTATAATAAAGTAATTTGCTGGTCTTCTTTCCCTTTTGTAGAATAATTAACTTAGTGAATAAATTAATTTGGTGGATGACCAAACACTATTTCTCTGTTAAATTAATTGACTGCTGTAACTCTATTATGTGTGTTCTGTAGGCATTTGAACAGGAGATAGGTAATAGACTTCTATCAATAATCTTAGTACAATAACTGTCCAAGTAAAAGTTTCTACAGAACCATGTTGTCGCCTATCACAAATTTATGATATGTTTGCCCTTCTGTGTTATTGGGTGTAAACTTTAGTAGCTTAATCATACGTTTAAAGATAGCAACACAGAAAACAAGCAGGGGATATGAAGTGTCATACATGAGCAAACCTCAGTGTGACTTACGTATAAAAATGTTTTTGTATTGTTTGTTAAAAATATAAAGGCAGCTCACAATGTTGAAATATAAAGCGAATGTGATAAAAATTATAATGGAAAACTACTGTACCCAGTTTTATCTGGTTAAAATCCAGCAGTTAGCCCATCGAACACGCTTGCGTCCCCAAGCGTTGGCTCTTACAAACCTGCGCCAAATACTCTCCGGTATTAGATACACAGAGTAGTGGAGTCTTGTAGCTCAGTGGTTAGAGCACTCACCTTGAAAATGAGAGATCTGCGTTCAATTCCAGGCAGGGTGAAACCTTGGCCAAGTTTCCTTTCTCCACACGGCTGATAATAATCCCTCAATAAAAGTCAATCATTCAAAACAGGGATTGAGGCAATTTATTATTATGTCCTACCGCACAGGAAATAGAAAGAAAAATAAAGTTTGTTGAAATGGCTGAACCAAAGCACTTCAGAATTGTCAAATGTTGACGCCTTGTTGAGGTCAGTTGAGTGTCTGTCATCCGAGGAATCCCATTGCAATGCTCAAGATTCTCCAAACAGAGTTTCGGACCATTGTAAAACTATTGATTAAACCGTTTGATTTAATGCTGCATATTGCTCTCATATTACTCAGCAGGTTAAAGCTGAAAGCAAAAGAGCTATCGATCATAACAAGTATGTATGGAGATTGCTGACTGATGTTATCTTTAATTGACAATAACCTTAGTTTGCATTACAAATTGCGAACGAAAACCCTCAACTTATTTTCTCATTCATTCTGTGCGCTGAATCTCAATTCAAACAGCACAGCACATTAGGCCTTTGTAAAATATTAACAAACTTGCATTTTATGAGATATTAAGATCTGAATAGCAATTTCCTGCTGTGTTGAAATGAAGTAATGGAACGAGAATAATGCAGTCGAAATTAAGAACATGAATAATTGGAAAAATGTTCTGCGGAGTAGATGTACTCACTCAGTTATATCAGACATATAAAGTGAGTAAAAAGTGGACTGCGAGTTATTGCCTATGGTGCCAAATTACACCAAAGAAAAGCAACCTCATGATAATTAACACAACAACTGATGCGCTAGAGTTGAACTCTCCCAATGAGGGAGAGTTTTCCAGAGGCACGCTTAAAGTTTGTGACTTTCAGCTTGAGAATCACAGTACGGCAATGTGAGTTAGCCAGATACTGATAATAACGTGAAGCATAATGACTGTGTATTTTGTCAGCGAACACAGCAGCCAATTTGCTCACGGCAATGTCCCATAAACAGCCTTGAAGTGAGTGACCAATTTTATAAGAATAATAGTAATAATAATAATCCTTGCATTTGATATAGAGCTTTTCACGTCTTCTAGTCATCTCAAAGTGCTTCACAGAATATACTGTAAAATGAATTGACTGTCTATTTGTGATCGAAACGTGGCAGCCAATTGCGCACAGCAGTGTCCCCACAAACAGGTTGTGGATTGAAATGACCAATTTTAATATTGTGTTTTTTTTTGAGGGATTATTATTAGGCGTGTGGAGTAAGGAAACTTGCCCAAAGTCTCATCCTGACCTGCCTGGATTCGAACGCAGGTCTCACGCTTAGCTAGAACATGAGTTGTACAGAGTTCGAGGTTATGCCCCTTGCCTTGCCGGGAGGGTGTTTGTATTTTGGCCACCGCTTGCCTGTCTCTACCCACTCAGTGATCTGTAGGTTATACCAATGAAGGTAACTGGCTAATACATTGTTTAGAGGACCTGTTGGCCAGGACGCAAGGGGCAAATTATCTTCACAGCTTGGGGGTTAACTCCCCAAAATGGCACCTCCAACAATGCATCACATGCCCAACGCTGCATTGGAGCGTCAGTCTGTTCTCTGAGCATTCAAAATCCTGGCATGGACCTTGAACACACAACCTTCTGACTCAGAGGTGGGAGTCAGCTGCCAACTGAGCCAGCATGATCTCACTGCCAAGGAAAATAAAAACGAAACAGCAAAGCAATCAAGGGATTCGTTACCAAGGGTTATGAACTACTTTGTTAGTTTGAGGCTAGTACTGTATATACTTTGAGACTGTATCACTAATGTAGACGTTGGCCTAATGCCAACACAAGATTGCATTTGCTTCAGCAATTCACTTTGGGATATTGGTTAGCTCACTCAGTAAGTCCACCTAATGGGGCGATTTGGTACATTGCATCGTTCCATGCGGATTGAAAAATTCTGCTTGGGTCAGGTATCTGTTATCTAGAGGTAGCTTTATCCAGCAAGCAAAGAAAGATTCAGTGTAGCAGATTGGAAGGCTCTGTCAAGTATAACACTGACTCCCTCCTTCCTTCCCTCCCTCCCACCTTTCCCCCCAAAATGCTAGGATGTCCTTTAATGAGCAAAGTGCAAAGTATTCCTTTGGTATATTTTAGAGTCTTAGATAATACAATTTAGTTCCTGCAAGAAAAAAAAAGTGCTGATGAAAAGAAGCTGTCTGTTTAATGATGAATTGGCCTAATAAACAGATATTAAGAAATAAAACCTGCAGGAGGTGATGATGGTTATTATCGACTCTCGAGTTCCATTGGAATTTTCCTCGGCGATCCAAATGTCCTGACATTTCTCAACAGTTGGCTTTGTTTTCCTTCAAAGGACTGGCATTTAAAACTACACACTTCACCATTCAGGCTTCAGCCTTTCATTAGCCTTGCACCCAGAATCATTCTTCACCTTGTGATTAATGATGTGACAGCTTTGTCCCCGCTGTCAAAATCTCCTCATATCATTATGAGGCAGAAGACTTTTCTTGACGAACTGGGACCGCGGTTAATGAGTCACAAGAACGCCACCTCTTTCTTTTCTTTCTTTATCTTTGACTTGCCTCATATTCAGAAATTCTGATGAATCTCGACCCAGGTTGTTAACCCGTTCTCACCTCTGCGACGCTTCCTCATCAAACGCTCGAGGGGGTCAGTCCGAAGAGATTTCTGTTTGTCCACTTTGATTTTGGGGGGAAGGAAATCTGTGCTGATTTCCTGAAGAAAACCGATGGAAGAAAAAATAATAATCCTTGCCCTTGAGATAGCGCCTCATCGCGTATCATTGAGATGTCTCAAAGCGCTTCAGAGAAAAATGAATCAACCGCAGATATCTTGGGGGGGATGAAACGCGGCAGCCAATTGCACACAAACAAACAACTAGAGACAAATTGCGGACATTTCGTGCCTGGCGCCCAAGGATTGCACTGCCTGAAGTGGCGGAAGCCGATTCGATAGCAACTTTTAAGAGAGAGGCAGACAAATACTTGTGGAGTACAAGTTTGCAGGGCTATGAGAAGAGCGCAAGGGAGTGGGATCGATTTGTACAGCACTTTCGAAACAGCCAGCACAGACACAATGGGCTGAATGGCCTGCTTCTGCGCTGTATAATTCTATGATTCTACGGAACTGTGGAAAACTTGTAACAGACATACAGGAGCGTACAAGCCAAATTACATCCTTCCTTCCCCCCTCTTCTACCACCCCCACACATGTCCCACATGCAAATGCCTTTGAACGTAGGTTGCCAAAGGTAAAAGATCAATGTGCTTCCCAGACTGTCCCTGGATCGCTTTCCACGGTGCTTTCTTCCCTAAGGAACTAATGGAATTGGCTGGCAACCAAGCCGCGCTCTAAAAATGGTCTATTTAAAAAAAAACTGAATGGCATTTCATTTTTCACACTGTGTCCTTATAAATTCCATTTTACAATGTCATGCTCTAGCAAAGGGCTGTTATTGCTCCATCATTTTTTTTTAGTCTACACTGAGGATTGCTTCATTTCGCAAATCCATATAAAGGCATTAGCTTAACTTCCGCTTTTTAACTCAATCCCAACCAAAACGCCCACACATTTACTCTTTTCTTTTTGGGGGCGGGTGGAGGTGGGGGAAACAGAAAAAAAAAATCTCAACGGTTCAGATCGGGGAAGGGCAGGACTCAGTGAGCGATAGTGTGATGTTTCAGTAAATACCGGGGGGAGAACAAAGTTTTATAACATTCAAGGCACTCCAATATTTGCCTTTAAAATATGAGCTTTGGTTTCTCCCTGAGAGAATTGTGAAACTACCAGCAAAAGCTCAGTGCAATTCTGTTCTTAGATGTCACGACGAAATGAAGTAGATTCTTTGATTATTTTACAACTAGACAGTCATAGAGTGGGTCAGAGGTCTGTGGTGAATTAGATCCCAGCCAGGGAAGGGTAGATAGTCAGTAGGCTTTCTGCCTTTTGCTAATAATCATCATAATAATAACAAAATAATAATCCTTGCATTTGATTTAGCGCTTTTCATGTCTTCTAAGCGTCTCAAAGTGCTTCACGGAATATACTGTAAAGTGAATTGACTGAGGGGTGGGGGAGGGGGGAACGTGACAGCCAACTGCGCACAGCAGTGTCCCACAAACAGTCATGAATTTAAATGACCAAATTATTATTGTTTTTTCTAGGCAGTTATTATTAGGTGTGTGGAGGAAGGAAACTTGCCCAAAGTTTTGCCCTGCCAGGAATTGAACCCAGATCTCTCGCTCGCATGATGAGTGCTCTAACCACTGAGCTGCAGGACTCCACAACGACACGAAAGAAAGGCAGGCAGTATTGTTCTGCTGGCTACTATCTGATGTCCATGGTAGGAAAGCGCACAAGTGTAGAAGGGAAGAGTATCTGGGCCATTCGTGATGCCCTTCACAATTTAACACCAGGCCAAACTCTCACTGAGCCAATCGTGCGATTTCTCAAACCCAAATTCACTGGCAATGCTGAAGAGAAAGTCACTAACTTGTCACTAACACATTCAATGCCTGCGACACTGGCAACGAGGCCAGACTTTGTATTGGTGTTCTAGTGATTAGCGTTCAGTGCTCTGACCACCGTGTTCAGGTTCAATTCCCAGTCAGGGAAATATCTTGGTTAAGCGATTTGGGATGTCCTTCCAATGTGAAAGATGCTTTTAAACATAAATTTAGACTGTCCTATTTTGCACACTCTAGTTTCACTTAGTCATAACAGCACACTTTTAACTACCAATATAATAAGGAGGCTAACTAGAACTAGAATTTAGTTTTTTTTCTGTCAAGTAACACAGATGTTATTCCGAGCGAGACCCTGTGATACATTAAGTATTTATATTGCTGTTCTTTGGACTTTCCAGAACCATCACCAGCCAAAGGGGTCTCTGTCAGTGCAGTTCTGAAACCAGCTGTTCAGATTTTCTGCCCCTGTGGAAAAAGGCTGGCCTCCTCTCCACACTGCAGCAAAACGCGAGGACAAACTCGCTCATCCGTGTCTGCAATGCAGCATGTTCAGGGAAAGCAAGTGCTTGACTTCTCCAATCTGCGCACTCACTAATTGAAATTATGGTTTCTATAAACCTCAGACAAGGAAAAGAAGGGAAGAGAAGAGACAGGCCACTTATACCGGGCGCAGCGTTTCTGATCTTCAGTTTGCGAGTGCATTTTCCGATCAACCACCAGTGTGCGTCCTTGGTTGTTAAACCTCTCGTGTGAACATCATCAGGCGTCAAGGGCACAGAACACAGAGAGTCGTGCAGGCAGCAAATCCCAGCACACGCCTGAAGCGGTACACGTTATAAATAATAACATACCAAGGAGTAATTTCAAGGCTGCAAAGCAACTTTGGGATTCAGATAATGGTTTTAAACCACTCTTGTAGTTTATGACGCCATTTAAACCTGTCAGTTAGATTACCTCCTTGTCTTCAACCTTATGTATCAATTACTCTCTTGTATATTTCCTGTTGCTGTGTGTATTTTTCTCCCCTCCCCGGTCGGGCTCACGGAGGCAGGTCTTTTCTGCGGTGATTTAATTGCCCCCGTTTTTTTTTTTACCTTCCTCGTTAGGGTAAACAAAAAATAAAAAAATTCCAGTTCAGGTCTCCTGATCGGCACCTCAAAACATGACTTGAAAACGAGAACCCAGGTTTATTTCAGCTTGGATAAACCATTTCAAATGTAATGCATTTCCAAGGACCATTAAAGGCTGGAATGGTTCCCTCAGGAGATTATGAGGCGTTCTTCAGCTGATGTTTTCAGAGAGCGCACTTGAATTCACAGTACAAAAGCTAACAAAGTAGTCAATGATAATTATGAGATAATTCGGTCATATTTCTGTTGCTCAACTACAATTTAATATTAAGAATAAGCGCATTAACCTTCAGAATGACTCTTTTTGTTTCCTTTCCTCCCTGCGTAAAACTATGCTCTATCTTGCTCTGATGATTGAGATAATTTCCAAGATAATTTGTTCAATAATAGCAAAGGAGTAGAAAAATGAGGGTCAATAATATTACGCAGTGAGTTGAGTCCGCAGCTCACACTTCGATAGTACCATTCACACTATCGTGTAAACCACTGAGGGCAGAGATTCTTCATAACCCTACAAGCCAAACCTCCAGGGGGGTAAAGTGGTCCTAGCTGGATAAGCAATGGAAGTTTGCCAAATAGTCTCCTAAATAACAAACTGCGCAGTTAACCTGGGTGAAGATCCAACGTTACCCCCATCGGACACTCTGGAGTCAACAAGCATTGACTCTTGCAAACCTCCGCCCAATACTCTCCGGAATTAGCTAAGTCCATCTGGGGGGGGAGGATACACATTCAATTGCAGACATAGGGAAATTTCCATGTGTGGTTGACATGCATGTTTGGAAATCTGCATTTGGTGTTGGATGTTGGTGTTGAGCACGGAGATGGGTTTCTATGTGTGTCAGAGAGACTCAGCCTGACCAAAGAAAAAATAGAATAAAAATCTCAAAGCAGGGTCACAAAATCCATGGGGACCCTGAACAGGGAGGAAAAGGGGAATGTTAGGTCCAAACTGGTAGCATTGTAGTTCGCTGATAAGTAGAGAGTCACCACACTTTACAATGAAAGCTGTGAGGCGTTTTGAACCAAAACTCCTGACGTGAAAAGCATTATTTTTAATGCAATGCTTGTTAGTATTATGATCGTCATGTTTTGTACAGCTCCGGGTTGCACATTAAAAAGCCAAAGTATGCAAATGTAATCACTGTGACCTGACAATCAGTCAGCAGACACTCACCCTGTAAAGTACAGAATGACGACAGTTTGGCATCAATCTGATGGAAAGTCCTCGACGAGGGTAGGCACCAGATGGCTCGCTGTTACGAACTGTGCAAAGCGGATACAGTTCGTCACAAGGAACAAAACAGGGAGCGTAATGAGGACGGCAATGCAAAAATTGCATGAGATTTTTCATTTTAATTAGAAGTACCAAAGCTCTCATAAGACATTAGCAAGCTCATCAAACAACACCATTCTACCAGAAGCCATGGAGGTGGGACGCACAGCCATTGTAACATGAACTCCCGGCTTCCCAGTTTCGGGCAAGGTGCATTTTGTAATCGATCTCAGCTGCATATTTAACACGGGTTCGAAAGGCGTAGAGGCGTATGCAATTTATTTCACCTGATTGCAGACATCAGCTGGAATTGAAACATAGCAGCATGTCGATTTAGTTTATTTCCAAATGTTACCGATACTGTGGCAATACTTGTTTTTGCACCCACCATTTACCATAAACATGGAACATGATAGTTATGGTCTTGCAGGGAAAGTCCCTCTTGCAATTAATCTAATTTATGTACAGAAATTAGGTCAATTAGTGCACTTCATTAATTAATGGCATAATTAGAGCCTCCAGGTTTCATACACAAGTTTAGCCTCTGCTGTCACCACTAATTTCCCCCTTTCTCCTCATGCGCTGGCCGGCAATCCTCCAGACAAAATTGGTCTTTCACAAGACGGGCTGTTTGTGGGACGTTTTGTGGGACAGGCTCAGATTGGCCGAAACACTTTCAGACATCCTTCTTTGAGATTGTTCCCCGAAGCACTTTGAAACATCCGCACGACTTGATAAAGCTGCTATTTCTAGCGCAAGAATTATTATTAACAAATGCGCAGAATTATTTATTATTTTATTGATTCCATTACCCAAGTTTTGGCAATGAATGCAAGGATTACTATTATTACATGGCTGAAGCAATACTGGTTAAGTGAACTGCAGTACAAAACCAATAAAATTGCCTTCAGTGCCTCACTTTTAGTCACACGGATCAAGCCAATACATTTACATGTTTCTGCTCTTTATGCCTTCCAGTATTCTGAATAAAATTGCCGATTTAGTGCGAGCGCCTCCAGGACAGTTCTGCACCATTCAGGTCTGGTTTGAGACTGTTCAGATCCATTGCCCTCAAGATCCATTGTAAAGCGAGGAATTCTTAAACGTTTCTATTCCAAGGCTGGACTTCAGAGAGTAAATCTCCAAATGCCCTTCCTTCTAAGGCTACACATTGAATATTGCATGACTTGCATCCAACAAGAAAATCACTTAACATCACACTTTTAACCATTTGCCCATTTCAGATTCGAGTAGCAATCATCTGTGTGGTTTGGATTCAAATCAAGGAACTAGAAGTAAATTGACAGTGGTTTAACCGTTGGCACCATTGTTCCATCTTCGTGCTTTGATTCAGAGCTGGGGGTTGGCAATGTTTGAGAAGATACATTTTGAGGGATACATTCGCACTCGGGCAAAGTGCCCTTTGCCCCAAAGTCACTGTCATAATATTCACTCAATAAGCGCTGAACGTGTGAGTTACTGAAAGAGAGGGAGGCAGGGAGGGAATGAGAAGCTACTCTTTTAGAAATCTTCCTCCTCGTCTATCTTACACACCTTTGTGTGACCTGTCGTTTCCCATCTCTTATAATCCCTTCCAAAACTAATAATTCTGTCATTCAATCCACAACTGGTCGTGGGACACTGCTGTAGCGCAATTGGCTGTCGCATTCTGCCAACAAAGTATACAATTGATTCGCTTTACGGTATACTCTGTGAAGCGCTTTGATACGTCTCAAGGATTTTAAATCAACAGTTACGATAATTATTATTATCTTTGTATGTGTTAGCACTGTACTAAAGACAGTTTGCTTCACAACTCTGAATGATCAGTCCAAAGGCTGACCGAATACTTGCTCTGTATGTCAATGTTCAAGCAGCACCGTAAATCCCGAGCACACGTTTTGCTGTCTTCAATGCGACAGTAGTTTTACAACCCAATCAATTCGCTTTAAACTCCACTAAGTTTTATGGAATATCAAGTCTTGCAAGGTGGTTAACTTACCATCACAAGACTCCCTCTTATCACAGTGCAGAATACAAAGTCATCTGCACAAGATCAAGGATAGGATTGCTGGGGTGAAACCATTACACCTGGCTCCCCCTACCTCCCTCCCCAACCAACCCTAATGCAGAACTGTGCTGACATGAAATGGACAATTTCCTCTCTGCTCAAAACAGTCCAGATTGGAACAGCACAGTAGTTTCTTTGCATGTCTAGAGGACTGATAGGGTGGGAATTAAAGTAAATGTCCTCCAGCTCAGTGGTTAGAGCACTCGTCTTACAAA
The DNA here is from genome assembly GCA_035084275.1 of Hydrolagus colliei. Taxonomy (NCBI): domain Eukaryota; kingdom Metazoa; phylum Chordata; class Chondrichthyes; order Chimaeriformes; family Chimaeridae; genus Hydrolagus; species Hydrolagus colliei. The sequence goes on along the minus strand of CM068762.1, from coordinate 10,123,626 downwards.
CGTGAGACCCGTGTTCGAATCCAGGCAGGTCAGGGCGAAACCTGAAGACGTGAAAATGCAAGGAACTAATGTGGGAAGGGTAGATAATCATTAGGCTTTCCACCCATTGCTATTAATAATATAATCCTTGCTTTTGATATAGCTTTCCATATCTTCTAAGCGTCTCAAAGTGCTTCACAGAATATACTGTAAAGTGAATTGACTGTATAAATGTGGGCGAAACATGGCAGCCAATTGCACACAGCAGTGTCCCACAAATTTGTGGGTTGAAATGAGCAAATTTTTATTGAGTTTTTTTGAGGGATTATTATTAGGCGTGTGGAGAAAGGAAACTTGCCTGCGGTTTCACCCTGCCTGGAATTGAACCCAGGTCACTCACTTGTAAGGCGAGTGCTCTAACCACTGAGCTATAGGAGTAATAATTAATAATTCTTATTATTATAACATCACAAGCAACAATTTTGACCAAGTCTTGTTCAAGGAAGAAGGTACATAATTCAAAATGAAACTTTCTAATCAATTGTTAATCTCACCAGCCCAACTCATTAATGGAAACAACTTGATCCTGACTGGGGAAATGTTAGCGTGGGTGTTCGGGGAGTTTCAAATCAAATGGACTCTGAAGCATCTCACTTGATCTCAATCTTTTTTTGTGATCTTTCACTTGTACAAGATCTTAGCAATAGCCTATTCTGTTTCACGCAACGACAGCAGACAAAATAACATCACTTACAATGCATTGCTGGGTTTACATGAAGGCTTGCATGATGATCACTCTGCTCCATAATGATACCATTAACTCAGACCTGTTTAACATGCTGCAGGAAAATAGATGACACAAGTACTTTAAAGTCTTCCGCATAATCACAACAGATAAATCAGTCCGCAGTAAATAGGAGGAAAATGGATATGATTTGTGGTGGAATCGTACAGAACTGTCATTGGAATCTAAAAGCTTGACCTGAACCTGTGTTGGAGTTGATACCCTTGTGGCACTGTGATGCGCAGTGAATGAAGAAACAATAGCACTTATTCCAAAGCAATGTTAGCAAGCGTGAAATGTCTGAGCATCCAAGTCCTTATTCAGCCTCTAAACCCAGACTTAAATCAATCACCCCACTAAGTTCCTATTAACTCTGCAAGCCAAAGACCTGATGTGTACGGTGGTCCCAGCTGCAGAAGCAACAACAGCAACAACAACAGAAAATTAGACTTGTCTAGTGCCTTTCACGTCAGGAGGACATCCGAAGGCGCTGGGCAGTCATTGTTTCAGACCTGAGCTGGGATCGGGGACGGGGAGGGTGGAGAGAAAGTGGGACGATTTGGGGGTGACCGATGGGACCGTCGAAGAGGACGATCTTGAGGTGGAATTTGCAAGAAGCTAGGGAGGGGGTGAGGCGGAGGGACCGTGGGATGGAAATCCAGAGGTCAGAGTGGCTGAAGGCTCACCCGCCAATGGTGGGGCGGTTGGGTTGACAGACATGGAACAGGATGGAGACTGCTGAGCGGAGGGGGTGGGCAGGTTGATAGGGGGTGAGGAGGTCACAGAACTAGGGTGGGGTGAACAATGGGAATGCTTGCCAGACAGCTCTCTCAGTAGCAAGCTATATGTTTTTAGCTGGTTAGACGCCAGGTGTTACCTGTACGCACACAATGGGGTCACCCCCAAACCTTGGCTCTTGCCAACCTGCGCCTGATAATACTTTCGAAAATTGGGTAAAGCTGGATGCGTTCAACCACAGAGAGAGTTTGCATTCCATTCCAACAATCTATCTCTGGAATTCCCATGGGATGCACAGAATTTTCAGCTTGAGTTTGCATACTCTTTAAGCATGGTTTCTGGACACCTGGCTAACTGAAAACGATTCACATATCCTGGCCTCAGCCACCTTCCAGGTCATCCTGGTTTCCCGCTGCTACCCGCTGTGTAAAAAGATTCTTCCCGACGTCCTTCCTGAAATGACCCTTTTCAGCCTTGAACCTGTATCCTGATGCCTTGGTCCATCTGAAAGCATTGCTCTGGCTTGACTTTCTCCATTCCATTAAGCATCTCTTACAAGTTCCATAAAGAGCCCCCCCCACCCCCACCCTCACCCCCACCCCCACGGTGAGACATCTCATTTCGAGACTGTGCAAGTGTTTGGGCTGAGTTCAAGCGCACATCAAGACTAAAATCTGATCTTGAACCTAGTTGCTCCCCAACCATACATTTCTGGTTACCCGTATTCCGCGTGTTTCTAACCCAAAAGGAGCGTTAATGATTTTGAAGGTCGACCATCACTTTCCATCAAATTCACTTGAACGGGAATCGGATATTTGGTCCTTTCCTGCAGATTTATGTGAAGCGCTCAGCAGCCTTTGACAAAAGGATTGACTGCTTCCATTGAGAACTACCTTCCTCTTGGTGTTTGTGGCTCGCCCGATGTACACAAGTCTTTCTCGCTCTGTCAATACCTCTTGGCGTTGTTTCAGGCAGAATTACATCTCATTCCGCGGACAGTCACATCTTTCCTTCCTTTTCATTATTTATTTCCATTCGAGTGCAGATTGCCTGCCACAGCGCAGACGAGGCCCTCTCGTGTGTTTCTTTGAAGTGATTCTCCAAAGTGACAGTAAAATCATTTACTGCCGAACTCCCTCTTCCAGGTCACCGGCTTTTGTTTGTGAATTTTCCCTCTGTTCCGGACAAAGTTCTCAGTCGGGAGGGCAAGAGACGCAGAACTCAGGCTTGAATTCAAGTAATTGAATGTGCTGAAGGAGCTACGAAAATAACAAGCAGACCTTGCGATTAGCTCTCCTGTTAGATGAAACAAGACAGTTATCAGGGACTGGATTTAGTCTCCTGTTGTCTGGTTCAACGATCCAATTCCGCTGCACTGTCAGGGAAGGCTAGTGCTCTCCGCAAGCTTATTGTGTTCTTGTAAAAAGTTATCAATATAGCAATAACCCACGTTTGTCAGGGAATATTTAATAAATGGAAGCATGGATCACTACTAAGAATGCAAATAGAAAAAATATTAATTCGATCGTATACAAAGAATGATACGCGGCACGGAAAGCAAGCCATTGACCCCACAAAATACACAGTCAATCCACTTTACATGTGAGATGGCTCAAAGCAAAGTGATTTCCAATGCAAAGATTATTCTTATTATAAATAATAATATCCCAGTGTTTAGGAGTTGATTAGAGTGACTCCTGTTGGAGAAGCTCTTTATCTAGAGGAGACCACAAGGTTACATCTGACTTCATTTCCGTGAGTGAGATTTTCATGACTGATTTTCTTAGCCAACGACTGGAACCAATAAAAGGTTGCAGTTGTAAAGGAAATAACTACCAGGGCCTTGTCGAAAGTTGCTTCCTGTCAGCAGATGCTGAAAGAGCGATGTTGGAGTTCGTTGAGGAACAGCTTTCCTACATGCCATTAAAGAGAGAAGATCCAACAGAATGTAGCCAACGGAGTCAAATAAATAGCAGACACCTCGGAGTGAGTTACAAGACTCGCATCCAGTAATGGTCTCGGCATAATGTCATAAACTGTGAAATTGAAGTTTAAATAGCTTGCAAATGTCTCCTGAACCACAAGATTGAATTACGGCCTTTAACGCACTCCGAGGTATCTGTTATTTGATATAATGTTTGCTCGCTGTGGCTGTGTACCAGACACAACAAACAGAGGCAGGAATGAAGCACCGTGACATATGACCAAGGGTATTAATGCTGGTTGGCAACTGGCGGCTGAATGCGTACAGAATTACAGAATTGGAAAAGTCTTTTGGTAATACACAAAGTTGTAATCGCTGTCTGGAAGGCAATGGCAAGCTGGTAATTGAATTGTTTAAGATTATCTTACAAAAAACTACAGCAAATCAAAAGAAAATAACAGTGCATGCGATCACCAAGATTAGATCATTTCATTTCCTTCCCGGTATATATATATATCCAGTAAAGTCTCACCCAGGATTCTCAGGGATGAATAAAACCAACGGGCACAAAGGGATCACTGCTTAAACCTCACAGCTGTTGAAGATCAGAGGGCAAGGACACTTGGGTTGGCATATGTTAGGAAGGCCAATTGTCCGTCTATTTTTTGTTACCACCAGTGAATCTCCTTAAGAATTCCATCAACGAGCAATGGGGGGTGGGGATGGGGAGCCAATGGAGCCGGGCGAGGGTGGGAGTGATGTGGTCGCGGAGCTCGGTATGGGGGAGAACACGAGCTGCAGAGCTCTGGACGATCTGTGTAATGTAACCAATGCGACCATTTTACAGGTGCTGGATCAAATTAACTTAAGCAAATCTGCCATATTGTGTTATTTGAAACTATTTTGAAATCATCAACATCTGAGTCACAGTTAAACCACCCCTTATTACCACTGAACAGACTTTAGGCAACACAATTAATATCATTGTCTTATACATGACAGGATTGCTAACGCAACCTGAGTTGAGGACTTACTGATGCAGCGTGATATATCACGAAGGAATATTAATGATGTTTTCCAATCTTGCTGCCAGTTCCAATACGCACTGGAGAGCTAATGCTTCTGTGTGTGTCACACTGTATTGCTGCAGGATAAACACTGAGAAACGGCTGTATGGACAGCATTGTTCACAAAGGAATATATGAGTTTCGCTGAGACACGGGCTTAGCTGCCTTCAACATTTACAAGCACCCAAATGTAATAATAATTTTTGCATTTGATATAGCGCTTTTCACATCTTATTGATGTGTTAGAAGCGTGAGACCTGTGTTCGAATCCAGACAGGTCAGGGCGATTCCTTGGGCAAACTTCCTTACTCCACACACACGCCTAATAATAATCCCTCCCCAAAGAATCTTAATAATAAATTTGGTCATTTCAATCCACGACTGTTTGTGGGTCACAGCTGTGCACAATTGGCTGCCGCGTTTCGCCCACAAAGATACAGTCAATAATTTTCACTTTACATTTATATTCTGTGAAGTGCTTTGGGACGTCTAGAAGATGCAAAAAGTGCTACATCAAATGCAAGAATAATTATTTCTATATTATTATATACAGTATTATTATATTATATCTGAGAAGCGTCGAAGACGAACCCGATTCCTCTTGGCTTGTGATGCGAGCTCACTAACCACTACACCACAGGACTCCACAAATATCACAGAGATCCGCAGGAACTCCAGACCAAAGCCATTTACTTTTGGAGCAGAGCTCCTGACGATCAACGAAAACTCCAAACAGAATTCTTATTACAGAAAGCGATTTGACCCCATCACCCGCCAGTCTTGTTTCTGGCAAAGATCGAATGTCAAAATCGACAGTCGCGTCACTCACCTGCATTTTAGAGAAAATAAAGACTGTATCAAGCTCAAAATTCCCAGTTCATTCGTACTTAGACAAAAGCGGAAAGCAAGTACGTGCGTTGGTGTCTGTCTCTGTGTGAAGTTTAACAAATGATTTTAGACAAGACAGACCTGCTTTGCAGAGATGGGACCGCACCAGAAGAGGCTTTATTTGATTTAACTTTAATTAGATTCTGTTTTACAGTGAGACTTTCTAATTTTTCAATTAGCAATTAGCGGCTGTAAATCACCGCTAAAGTCAGGCTTGCTGAAAACGCAGATGTGATCTCCTTTCCCCACCCACCAATTACACACAGCACTCTCTCCGAGCAAAAATCAATCATGAATCCTGGACTGAAGATTGACCAGAAATTCGAGCACAAATCCTAAATGCTCCTTTTGATTTGCAACCAAAATGCGTTTGTTTTGACGTCTTTCTCCCCCTCACTGAGAAGCTAGTTGACAAGACCATAGGATGGGTATTGAAAAGTGTTGGCATTTCTCAGAAACAAAGAAAGGATTTGGAAAATCTCGGGACACCAACAATAACGTGGTTGGAGCAAAAATCCCCATTCACTTTTAATAGTCCATACAAATATTTGAAGAAAAAGGGAGTATAAAACAGTGTGTGGGGAAAGGCTAGAGGATTGGGACTAAATGGATAACTCTTTCACAGAGCTAGCAAAGACACAAAGAGCTGAACGGCCTCCTTCTGTGCCATAAAATACTTTTGTTGAAAGAGTAACAGAGAGGCCATGAGCTTTTGTTACAATAGCAAGGTTGCAGGGCAGAAGAAGCAAGTGATCTTGATTCCCATTTTATCACTGAGGTAGAATTCTACTCCAATTCTAAATGGGAACAAATATCCGGTTCAAAAGAAATGCAGGGTTTCATGTCAGCTGAGACGCAATCTTTTTAAGCGCATTGTAAACGTGCATTATTATTATTATTATAATAAAAGTGGTGCGGTTGTAAGAAGACACATGCCCTTATTTGAGAATTACTTCTGTCGCAAAAGGCGACAGAAGTAATTCTCTATAAATGTAATTTCGTTGCTGTTTTCCGTGGACAAGCTGGTGTGTTAATACTGGAAAAAGCCTGGAGCAATATTCCAGGGTAACCCAAAACCCATACCTTTCACGGTTCTTAGCTAAAGACCCTCTGAGCTTTATATTTCCAGTGATTGATTAAAGTGTTACTCGTGTTAGTTAAGAAAAGCGACCCGTTTTTGAAAGGTGCCAAATTTAACCCCATTATCTCAAAACATCAGAATTGTGCAGCATTTTTGGAAAGTTCTTGAATTCAATTGGGAATTAGAAGCCTTTTGTTTTCCATAAGCCTGAAAAAGTTACTCTTCGAAGCACTGCTGGAATAAACAAAGTAAAGGATCCATTTGGGTTTGCAGTAGATAATAATAATAATAATAATAATTCTTGCATTTGATATGGCGCTTTTCACGACATCTCAAAGTGTTTCACCGAATATAGTGTAAAGTGAATTGACTGTATATTTATGACTTGCCCGAGGTTTGCCCAAGGCTTCGCCCTGACCTGCCTGGATCTGAACACGGGTCTCACGTTTTGTAAGGCGGGTTCTCTAAATACTGAGCTACAAGACTCCACAGAAAGCACGTGCGTTGATTGGATGGAGTTGTGAAAGTGCTGAAAAAGCTGCACTGGCAGAGAAAGCTTAGCAAGCAAAGTATTAATGGTTAAAAATAGCAGCATTTTGAAAATAAGAATGAATGTGGAGAGATATCGCATTGCAAGAAGTATTTTTCAATGTGTCTAATTATGCACTGATGCAACAGGTTTTTAGTTACACACCTTCTGTACACTAACCAGGAAGGTGCAGGAAAGCAATAGGGATAGGGAGAAAGAATGCTTTGTATACAAATCCTCTGCCACCTTGTGTGTACTTAGCAGTCATGTGAATCTGAATCAGTAACCAGTTGTGAAACAGCTACTGTTTACAGCAACTTAGAAGCAGTAATACAAAGGACTCACAGTGGGAATGAAAGTTTGAGTTTGGGCTCACATGCCATCCGACCTTGACCTGCCTCAAGACACAGGATGTTAATACATGGAGTTCCACAGGGTAGTGGTTAAGGTGCATGGCTCGTCAAGCGAGGGGAACCGAGTTCGGTTCCCGAGTGGGGTGAATGAAGCTCTAAGACAAGTTTCAAGAAAATGTGGTAATTCACTCCACAACTGTTTGTGTGCAACTGCTGTGCACAGTTGGCTGCCGCATTTCACCCACAGAATACACATCAATCCCCTCTGCAGTAGATCCGTGGAGTATGTTAATGCATCTCCACAATGTGACAAGGCATTATTTCAAATGCGAGGAATTATCATTATTATTTTATCATTATTGCGGGCAATAATAATTCCTAAAAAAAATTAATTGGTCATTTCAATCCATGACTGTTTGTGGGACTGTTTGTGGCTGCCGCATTTCGCCCACAGATATAAAATCACCTTTACAGTGTATTCTGTGAAGCGCTTTGAGACTTCTAGAAGATGTGAAAAAGCGCTACATCAAAATGCAAATGCAAGGATTATTTATTATTATTCGATCTTCCGGAGGAATGTTCCCTTAAGGGAAGGGTTTAAGAAAAAGTCTCTCTCAAGCAATTTGTGAATTGACAAAGTCCAAATGTATTTTGAATCAGGCGTGACTCAAATTAATTCCCGATTTGATTCTTGCCAGAGAGAGAGGTGGGCTTCACACATTCACGCATAACACTCATTTAAGCAACAATCCTGGGGCAAATGTAAGGCGAACACTTGCATTGCAGAGAGCGATAATAAAAAATAAAATCTAATAATAATCCTTGCATTTGATATAGCGCCTTATCACGTCTTCCAGGCATCTCAAAGCGCTTCGTAGAATACGCAGCAATGTGTGGGCGAATTGATGAATCAAAGGAGAGCAAGTCAATGATCCAGTTCATCTGAATTCAGCCAGCTTCCTCGTGTAAACACATGTACGAAGGTTTTGACCTCTGGTAAGCAAACACCATAGACTCAGACACACACACACACACACAGAGCGATAATCACACATGTAAATCCCATCTTCAGCTTTGCAATTAGAAATACTCTTTGCTCTTCTAATTGATTGCTCATAGAAAATTCATTGTAACTAAAGGTTCCGTGTACAATTTTGTCACACTGTTAACTTTTATTTACAATTTCACTGCAAATGTTTAAATTACTGAGCCATTTTGCACCTCGCAGGATCAACCAGCAGTGGGAACATTTAGCTCCTAAGGGGAATGGGGAGAGGGCGGGAGTGAGAGAGAAGGAGTGGGCTAAGAAATGATGTTAAAAAAATTATTATTTTTTTTGAAAATCAGGTGCCACAATGAAAATTGCCAGAGGATGAATAATTAGATTGACACAGACACAGTCAGAGCTGCATCATTGCGCTGTAACCTAGTTCCTTTAATTCATTAAAATCGAACCGCGGTAACATGCCCTGACAACTCCTGCTGGGCTGTACAAATCTCGAGCAAAAAAAAACATTTAGATGTATCTGGGCTAGCATATGCTCAAGCTTAACGACAACTCGAAATAAGGTTATTTTGATAAGCAGAGGTGTTGATTCCTGCTACCTGGGATGTGCCTTCAATGCTGTGGTGGTTCTTGGCACAGATTTCCCCCCACCTTGAGCGAGCAGACCAGGACTGCTGTCATTGTGATATGCAGCTCCTGACTGAGACTTGAGCAAACACAGCATCCAATGCAGCACTAGCTCAGAGCACACATCAATGTGACCCCCAAACTCACAGCAGCCGTGATACCTTGATGTTTAGTGATTGTGTGTTTTAAGTGTGTGTGTGTGTGTGTGTGTGTAGTGACTGTGCGACAAGCGCTCTGGGACACTGCCCTGCGTGAGGGGCGCTATACAAATGCAAGTTGTTGTTTTGTTAGGTGAATGCAGCAAAATCAAATGCTTTTACACTGGATCGTTTGCATTGAAAGCTAAATTCGATTAAAGGATAAAACCATTATATACATTCCAATACATAATTCGGGAATTTCCATGCATAATTGTGACACCCGGCTGATTGAAAAAGAGCAATGAAGAGTTGGGGATTATTTTGACGACACCATTGAACATGGAATCTTTTGTTTTGAAGTTTGGAAAATACGCTTGACAAAAGTTTCGTACGACCGAAACCTATCTGGACGTTGTACAAAGCGGTTTTCATATAGGTTCAATAATTAAATGTTTAAATAGTTGGCGTCGAACGATTAAATTATTTCACACTCATAAAATATTCATCAGCTCTTATTGAAATCATCAAGCAAATTATTATACATGTTAAATATTAGAAATGGTCGCATTAATTATTAAACGTTTGCATTCGCAACGACAAACACTGAAGAATGCGATGGGTGTGTTTGGGAAGAAGCGCTTTTGTTTCCAGTGTGGGGATGGCTCGAGGCTGAACCCTGAGGCAGGAGAGAGGGTGCAACAGAAGCTTTGCATGCTTTGCCAGCTCGAGCCACAATCATCTAATTCCTTGTTTTGTTTGTGTTCGTTACTGGGGGCAGAAATACACACAAGAGCAGAGCAACAAAAGCTGCGTTTCAATGGAGCATGACAAGTCACTAAGCACATTATCACATCTCTCGTATTCTGTGATGCTGAAAGTCATTCTTTTTATTGGAGAGATAATTTTCCAACTTCTGTTCCCAAGTGATCCCAAGTATCCAAGGGATGATATTAATAAAATTCACCTTTATATTTGATGCAGCATCTTCTCACATTGTCAAGTCGCCTCAAAGCGCTTCACCGAATATTATTGTGAGGTTTAGTGGAGCTCCAGTGGCTCAGTGGTTAGAGCGCTTGTCTTGCAAGCTGGGGAGACCAAGCTGGGGAGACCTGTGTTCAAATCCAGGCAGGTCAGGCCGAAACCTTCAGGGCAAGTTTCCTTACTCCACACGCCTAATAACAATCCCTCCAAAAAAAACCACAATAATAAAATTGGTCATTTCAATCCACAGCTGTGTGTGGGACACTGCTGTGCATAATTGGCTGCCGCGATTCGCCCACAAATGTATACAATCAATTCACTTTACAGTATATTCTGTGAAGTGCTTTGGGACGTTGATAAGATGTGGAAAGCGCTATATCAAATGCAAGGATTATTATTATTATATTACTTTATTATTTGGTGACTGTATGTTTGTAGTCTAACGCAGCCACTGATTTGCCCACAGTCCTACAAGCAATCTTATCTGAGGGATTGTGGGCCAGGAGACTGGGAGAAACTTCCTACTCTTTGTGAATAGTGTCATAAGATCATTAACATTCAAATGCACCTATAATGTGTAAAAACTGTACTCTCTGAACACGCACAAAACCCATTATTACCTGTTAGACTTGCTATTAATCGAATTTTATTGCCAAGGTTGGGCTGGGAATGAAAAGATCATCTGTACATTTTGGCACCAAGTATGAATTTGGAGAGCACTTATCATGAACTGGAATACCTTTGGGTATGAAAATATGCAGTAGCTAATATGGCAATGCCCCATAAATCTCTGAATGTTCCTGCGTTTTCTTTCATTTTACATCTTGGTGATTTCGATAGAACAGAGAGCTTACTGTGTGTTTTAGTTTGTCGAGATGCTAACCGATTCAACGCAACTTTGCCTTTGAACGCTTCGTTTACGCGGAAGACGGATGGAGAGTAACTAACAGGTGGAACCATGGAAATTCGCAGCAAAGAAGAGAAAAATAATAAGTGTGCGTGGTGGCTGTTTGAAAGAGCAATCATTCAGCCTTATTAACCTGACTTTTCAGCTTAGCCCTGAGAATTACTCCGTTTTAAATATCTATCTAGTTTTCTCTGGAAAGCTAATATGGATAAACTGATTTTAAAAAAACTGATTGATGTAATGGGATTGTATTAGTAAACTTCATGAACCACTTGTGATTTACTTTTAAGCGTTCAGTACCTTACAACCACACCAACAAAATTATATTTATATAGTGTCTTTCCCTTTGGGAGGACATTAAGGCACTGACTTTAGTCACTTTAGTGGGACCTTAATCTCATATCTCTTCATATCTCTGAAGATTAATCTATTTTGTCTACAAATAAAACTATTAAATTGCTAAAAAGAGCTAATTTTTTATTAAGAAAAAACAAGTTTTACATCTCCTCCAGCCCCCAAAAAACAATATGAAATATATTTAAAACAAAACTCTAATACACAAATGGCTTTTGTAAATTTCTTTTGATTTACTTTTTAGTCACGATGGAGGAAGGTAGGGACAAGTGGCACAAAGTGCTCAGTGTCACTGGAGACTGGATGGAAATCGTTCAAAATAATTTTACTTGTGATCCTTAACAGCCATCAGAGAAAATAGAATGTCACCTTATCTGTCTTGCTTACACTTGAACAAGAATCCCAACGGTAAAAGGGACTGTATTCTAAAGCACTGCTGTCACTCAATCCCTCCTCACTCTCTCGTTTTTTAAGAGAAAAGAAATTCCCTAAACAGGAAACTTAGGTGTCACTTGGCACATCCGGCAGCCTTATTGCCTTTGGACCAGAAGCTTGTGAGTTCAAGCTTTACAACAGTCTTTGGTTCATAAGAATACAGATCCTCGAGGGAGGTGTGAAAGGGCACCGCACTGCTGGAGGCACTATCCTTCTGACAAGCCATTGAGCACAATGTTTCCTTTGCCAAGAAAATATGCGGTGCATATGTCAACACGTTTCCTGCATTGAAGGAACTTCATTTCCTCTGATGTAAAACCATTGATTAGTGAGATGCAAGACTCCATTCTGCCTGGGCGACGGGGAAAGATTTTTGTTGCAGTGACGGTTGTGACACAGAGACACAATTCCCTTGTGTGCAAGTGTACATACTATGTGTTCCCTTTATAACCTTGATGGTATCTGATTCACTCTGGAATCACGAGAAGCGTCAACGTTTACAGCGCAGCAGAAGGCCGTTCGACCCAACGTATGGGTGCTGGCTCTTATCGTGCCCTTGTAGTTTATTAATGACTAGTGATTCTTTTCCGCACAGTGCCATCAAAACTTTAATATCCACGTGAACACATACAGAACAGATCTCGGTTTAATGTCTCGTTCGAAGGACCACACCTCCAGCAGTGTAGCACACTCCCGCCTCTGCAATGGAGCATTAGCTTAGATGCGAGCGCAGGGTCCCAATGTGGGGCACACATCTGTGTAAGTGCAGTGTTGATTTATATAAAACAGTCTTTGTCTTTCATGTCTTTTACTGTTGCTGGAGGTTGATTTTGATTCCCTACCTTGGACTCTTGTAAGTTGCGTAGGATATAAAACTTCAAAGATATCACATCAAAGTGTCTGGTGGAAACCAGGTTGCCACAACACGGAGGAAGGAAAGAAATCTGATCTAATGGGGGAACGTATATGTGCAACGTTCATAGGAAAACCTTAAAACAAATCTAGGATTGAAAAGAAAAGTTGTTGATTGTATTCGCCAACCTAATTTTCATTGAGCTCAAGTTTTTCTTCAAATGACTCACTGGTTCAACACAAGATCTTGGGTTTAAAAAACAAAGCAGAGATGGATGTATTTTCTCCCTTCGAAAACAGCAGACGCATTGACTCAAAATAAAGCACTCGGGTTAAATATTTGCAAGAGCCCAGAACTCTCCCCCCACCCCCCCCACCCCCCCCCCCACCCCCCACCCCAGAGTTTATGCTCCCGACCTTCCACTCAGCAACAACAGAAGTAATTACGAACATTTAAGTGACATTTCAAACATGTGGGAGAGCCACACTCACCTCGCAAACATTGATGTTTCCTCGAAAAAGGCTCATAATTTATCCGCATTCTGAATAAAAGTAAAATGAGCAGCAGGCTTGACCTTTTCCGCGCCTTTTAATGACGAACGCTAGAGATGGACCCCATCCATTAGTTACCTTTGGAGATAAAGGTCCTGGCGCATTGAAGTGCTAATGATCAAGTAGTTTTTTAAAAAAATTCTCTCATAGTGCCGTTTACGTTGATTGCATCAATGGCAATTATAGGTCATCACAGAAGCATCTCAGTGTCAAGCCGATGAATGCTTACGAAGGGACAGAGACGAGACAACAGCGCAAACTTGGTGAAAAGGTCAAACAAACGGGCTGAGGAATTTTTGGACCACCATAGCAGGTTGATGTCCAGAAGTGAGGCGTGACTCGAAGGAACTAGCCAAAGAAACATAAGCTACTGTATATACAGAATCTCTTCATAGGCATGTGCTGGGCATTAGTGCTCTAAGGCGACAGACTGGCTGGAAGCCACACAAGGGGGAATTTGAACTTATAGTCTAGGCTGATGCTCTGATGTAGTAGTGCTGGTGGAGTGCTGTATTTGTGTGTGTGTGTGTGTGTGTGTGTGTGTGTGTATAATAATAATCCTTGCATTTGATATAGCGATTTCCATGTCTTCCAGACGTCTCAAAGCCCTTCACAGAATATACTGTGAAGTGAATTGACTGTATATTTGTGGGAGAAATGCGGCAGCCAATTGTACACAGCAGCGTCCCCCCACAAACAGTCGTGGATTGAAATGACCAATATATTATTAGTGTGTTTTTTGGGGGGAGGGATTATTATTAGGCGTGTGGAGTAAGGAAACTTGTCCAAGATTTCGCCCTGACCCTGCCGGGACTCAAGCACAGATCTCACGCTTGTAAGGCGAGTGCTCTAACCGCTGAGCAACAGGAGCTCCACATTAAGTGCATTCGCAAAACACACAGTCGGTTCACTTTACAGTAAAACCTATGAAGTGTTTTGAGGCGTCCTCCCGACGTGAAAGGGATTGTGCCGAACGAAAGGATGGTTTTAATAATTTTGCGACGCTAATTTTTACACCAACTGCTGGAGTGGGAGACGTGGACCTACGTTCCACAGCTCTGAGCTCATTATGCTATAATAGCATTAATTAATCTAAAGGTTATAGCTTCAACATGTGCTGTAAATAGAATTGATATATGTTACAAAGCCAAACAGAGAAATTCTAGGCCTCCCATCAGCAGGGGACAGCCTTGTGTACTGTTGCCAGCAACTCATTTGATCGTTCCTCATTTGGTGAAGATACTTACCCTACCCCACTGCAGGATCTGACTGGCATTGACCCAGCTGCCAGTACAGATGATTAGTTTTTACCTGGAATTCAATGATGCAGTCATTATTTCATAGCTGTTTCCTGTTAATTGTTCTTGTTGTAGGCAGCTCCCTACCCTCACATCACCCTCGAAAGGGTCTCCTCTGTGCTCCTCAGAAATGAGCTGAAAATAAATGCTATTTCTCCCTCTCTCTCGCACACACACACACACATACATTACCATTTCATTGAACCTCTTGTTTCCACTGAGACATAGAATGGGGGCGGCTTACCTGACATAACCAAGTTCGAGTCAAAACTCATCCAACTCCCAAATTCAAACTGCCTACAGCTTGCTTTGAGTCAAGTGCCTTACCATTAAGATATCATTAAAAATACACCTCACGGATGACAGAATGCCATAGTTTGCAGATATAGCTGTGGTACATCTGACTTCTGCATCCACCACATTTCTCCACTCCCCCCCCCCACCCCCCCACCAAACCACCACCACACAAACACACACACACACACACCTCTCTCTTAAAACAAGAAGCAATGGTGTGTCGGCAATAATTCACACATTTATCTCGCCCAGGGCTGCTGCCATGGCAACGCAGCACCCAGCATCTGGTTAAGAGCTTGGAATGATGGAGAGCCCAGTCCCTTTTGTGAAATTCAAAGAAAGAAAACTTTGACTATTCGGAGGGACGCCAGGCGTGAGTGCAGCATAAAGCAATGTAGCAAGAGTTTGAACAGCTGTGTAAAGCCATTTTTTTAATATAAAAAATGCTAGTTATTTACAGCAAGACAAGCTATAAATCAACATTGTTCTGCTGTGTGGTTTTATTTTGCCTCAGTGGGTTAATTTACACTCTTCTCGTGCAGTTTAATGTAAACTGGGGGGGATACATAAAATACAATACACCTGACAGTAATTCCTTTGAAGCGCTTTGCGACGTGACATGGTAAGGCGTTATATCCAATGGCTAGGATTATTCCTTTCGTTATTATATTGTTACAACACTTCAAAGTGCCTTAAAATAAAAATATTCCAAATCGCCTCAACCAATTTGTACAACAACAACATTTGTAAGCCAGAGACTAAGCTATCAAGGCAACTATTCTGATATCACACCTGCTGCTCTGTGTTGTGTTAAGGGTTTGGTCTTTAACACTGGAGAGATGCTTGTTTCCAGCGCCTTGGGATGTCCTCCCAACGTGAAAGGGGCTCTATATATGTGCTTTCGTTGTTGTTGTTGTTTGCAACTGGATGGAAACCATACCTGCCCCCATCACGCTCGCTCACACACTTTTATTATCGCTGCAGTTTGAAGGAGTTAAATATGTTCAAAGAAGATTTTTTAAAATCAAACTATTCATTCTGCGCATTACAATGTGGAGTCGGGGAAGGGATGCAGGAATGGAGAGCATCTGAAACTCAGTCAGCCCACCCTTGATGGCTTGGTGTGTGAAGTGGGGTGGGGGGGGAGGTGGAAAGGGGAAAAGAGCGAGAGAGTGAGTGTAGGTTTGGCTGGGATGGGGGGTGGGGGAGGTGGGAAGGGCTAAGGAAACAGAGGTTCGCAAGTAGCAATCAATCTGCAAGAAGCGTGAAAAGGAAAGTATTTGTGCATCAGCCTAGATCTATAAAAGGGAATTTCAAAGAAATGTAACCTAGCCTGAAGCTAGTCTAGCAAGTCAATTGGAAGAAGTTATAATACCCCCTGCAGTTTGAATCAATTGTTGCAATAAGTCTTGCACACATAAGCATGCTTTACCAACGGAACTTGGTGTCATAACAGCTTTTACTTTTGAAGGCAACCTTCACAAACAAATAAATATTCTCTCCTATTTTGTTGTAATAGTAATAATAATACTTGGATTTATTACGGAGCTATTCACCTCGCGAGACAGGACATCGCGAGACAGTTCACAGGAATCACTGTAAAGTATAAATGTTATAATATGTCATTCATTCAGCCTCCCCCGCCACCCCAACCCCACAGACTGGGATGATGGTCAACTGTGAATTGAAGAGGGAGGCAGGGCCTCCAGATTTTTCATGGTCTCAGACCTCAGACCGTGATCTCAAAAAATCGTAGGTACTGCAGAATTTTGGAAAATTCAGTCTCAATTTTGAGAGAAAGTAAAAAATCGTCCCAAATGAAGCCACATTAGGTTACGCAAAGCGACTCAGCACGGAAATATTTGTGGCCCAACTAATCCATGCCGGCGTTTATACTTCACACGGGCTCCCAACGACAACAACAAATTGCCTGTGTACGCCGTCTTTCAGTTAGATGATTAGTCTCAGACATATTAATCACTGCATTACATCTTGTATGTAATAATCCTTGTGTTTGATATCAAGATCCTCAAGACCCTCACATTGGTCACCCCAAACCCCTCCTTTCCCTCCACCCTCCCCTCCCTCCCTCCTTCCCTCCCGATGTCCTCCCGATGCGAGAGGCACCATATAAATGTAATTTTCTATCGTATTGTGTGTAACCATCAAGTTTCCTCTTACTGTTGCTTTTTTGCTTTTGATATTCAGAATTGGCCTGAATTCTTAAACTTTAGGACATAGGGCAATGCGATCAACAAGAAAGAGAGAGAGAGAGTGTGTGTGAGAGAGAGAGAGAGAGGCCTTGCTCCACGCTGTTCTACCACTTCAGCAATCCGAGCCTTGAGGCTGCATTTGCTAAATGAGCGAAGCATGGCACGTTTATTTTGTTCGTCTTTTAGTGCGTGTGAAACTGTAAGATTGCTGAATACATTTACGCCAACCAATCCTGTTCTATTTATAAAATAGCCTCACTGCTTTCCGTCCTGTGATTAGCCACAGAGAAGACTTTGCCATGTTAATCACTAAATTACATTCTGGGTGTGATAAACCTTGCATTTGATACGATGCGGCCAATGGTAAAACTCCTCGAAGCTCTCCGAGGGTAATTGTCAAGTGCGACGGCTCTGTATTTTCCAGGCAAACGTAGCAGCCAATTGGCACACGGTGACGTGCTTGAAAGCAAACATCTGGAGGTCTGTCGGCCACGGCAAAATATTTTCTTCATCAAACAGTTCTCACGGGATCTGAGCAAACACGCAGGACTTCAGTGTGAATGGGTCATCCGGAGGGTGGCACCTAACGCAAGCCTGAGCTCCTTCGTCACCGCACTCGAGCCCCGGCCTCGACGGAGAAGGAGCTCAAGTCGTCCAAACCGTGGAGCTCAAACTCCCAACCTTCCGGCCTCATTGAAAGAATGAGTCTGACGCCCAGGGGTTGAAAACATCTCATTTCAACTTAAGGCTGGTTCGATCTTCTATCCGAAAGGAGTCTGCAGTCTTCTGAAGCATTACGAAGTACAGGCTCCAAAGAAAATCCCATTAGGAAAGACTGCACATCAACTTCATGACTGTTGATGGGACACTGATGTGCGCAACTGGCTGCCGCAGTTCGCCCACAAAATACCAGTCAAACCACTTTACGAGACATTCCGTGAAGCAGTTTGATAAGGCGCTATTTCAAATGCAAGGATTATTTTATTATTCATATTTTTGAGGCGTAACCTTGTAGTTTCAAATAAATTTTGACATGTCGCTGTTTACCAACAGGAATAGATTCAGCCTCTGCTGTCGGACATTAGGACTTCAGTGGCGATGACTTCCAACGGCCGCTTTACCAGCCTAAATCTTTACCAGTCGCCATGTTTTGTGAAATAACTTTCTTCTACAGTTTGCAAACAATTTAAGCCGGCAGTTTGGACCTCGGTAACGGCTTTTAGCGGATAAGATGAATTGCACTTCGTACTCTTCTGAGCAATAATAATTCCAGCATCTGCGGTTGTCTGTGCGATTGCCTGCCGCCTGTTATGTTTTTCTTACTGCAACCAAATTACATTTGCACAGCATTTTTCACGTAGGGAAGACATCCCAAGGCTCTGAAACGCACTATCCTGATAGTACCAGGCAATAACTGGAAGCCAAACCCCGGAGGGGCCACTCGCTCTCTTCGAAATCGTGATGCAAATTCCTAGGATTCGTGAGTACGTGTTTGCCGACATGTCACAAATACTTTGGCACGCATTGTACATACACATGCAATGTGCCGACAATTTTATGTAGCGATTCAGGCCCCAGGTCTCATTTCTTCCACTTTCTTGGAAAGTGATGGTCTGGTAATAAATGAGGAGCCGTACCAGTGTGGAAATGTCAGTGCGATATCATGACCTGGAGCAAAAATTCTGAAGCACAACTGGGAGAGAGAAAAAAAAATTGGGGGGGGGAGGGCGGGGAGGAAAATAAAGGGGGAATCATTCAACTCATTAATAACTGTCACATCCTGCACAGTCTTATTCCGCAAATAATAATCATAAACTTTGTATTTGATATAGCTCTTTTTACGTCTTCTAGACGTCTCAGAACGCTTCACAGAATATACTGTAAAGTGAATTGACTGTATATATTTGTGGGCGAAGCACAGCAGCAAATTGCGCACAGCAGTGCCCCACAAACAGTTGTGGATTGAAATGACTAATTTATTATTGTTTTTTTGGGAGGGATTATTATTAGACGTGTGGAGATAGGAAACTTGCCCAAGGTTTCGCTCTGACCTGCCTGGATTCGAACACAGGTCTCACGCTTGTAAGGCGAATGCTCTACCCACTGAACTACAGGGCTGCACACTGCATATACTGTGTGTATATGGTGGACGAAACGTGGCAGCCAATTGTCAATAACTTATTGACAGTGTAAGATTATCCAATTACAAATTGCAATCAATTTATATGAACAAACCTCAAATGAAATTTGTTGCACTTTGCTCATCCCTGACTACACACACACAAACTCTTTTTAAACAGTTTGGCACGCAGAGGTATTATCTTTCTAAGCCCCACTTGAGAATTTTAGGCTTTCTTTCCAAACAACCAATGAACTGTGTGAACGAGAAAGAAGAGAGAAAACAAATTGGAAATATTAAATATAGATAAATTTCACCAGGGAAAAAAGTTATGGTGAAAACCCAAAGAAAGAACAAAGGCTTGCGGAGAGAGAAAAAAATATATTGTGTGCTTTAAATATTCCGGACTTGTGTGTGGTTGTAAATATAACACACCCGATTAAATATTTATGTAGACGGGGCAAGAAGTTAACCTACTTAATGCTGACTGGCTGGAGAGCGCAAAGAAGGGTGAAGATATGTACTAAATGCTCAGGCAATGTGTGTTGGTGCATAAACTTAGAAAGGCAAAACGCAAATCAAATAAATAGGGGCAGTCGGTTGCTCAGAGGACAGCAAGTTTCTAAATAGAATCCCGATGCTCCCTCTAAAATCTAAACTAACAAGAAGAATCCCTGCGTTCGACATGGCGCTCGCAACATCAAAGCATGTCACGAGTGATTCCCTCAACATTGTGTATTTCCAACTGGCGCCCGGCATCGTAATACAAACACGCACGAAAAGGCGACCAACTTTATCTGAGCATTTGTTGGCCAGGAAACCGGGACAATAATAATAATACTAATAATAAGAATAATCCTTGCATCTGATATAGCAGCTTTACACATATTATCAACGTCTCAAAACGCTTCACATAATATACTGTAAAGTGAATTGACTGTATACATGTGAAATGACATTTATATAGCGCCCCTTATGCATAGTAACTTCCCAGATCGCTTGATATTGGCAGAGCACCAGCAGAAGCAGCGGGCAGTGGGTTAGAGGAGTAAGCAGGTCAGAGAAATAGGGAGATGCAAGGCTGCAAAGGGGTTCAAAGACAAGTGTGAGGATCTCAAAAACGCTATCTCTCTCATTGGATTTCTACAGCAAAGTCATGCGATGTGTTGATGGTGAAGTGGTACGAAGAGGAGATACGAATGCAAACGTATGGAGCTCCTGTGGCTCAGTGGTTAGAGCGCTTGTCTTGCAAGCTGGGGAGACCTGTGTTCAAATCCAGGCAGGTCAGGGCGAAACCTTGGGCGAGTTTCCTTACTCCACACGCCTAATAATAATCCGTCAAAAAAAACACACAATAATAAAAAATGGTCATTTCAATCCACGACTGTTTGTGGGACACTGCTGTGCGCAATTGGCTGCCGCGATTCACCCACAAATATATACAGTCAATTCACTTTACAGTATATTCTGTGAAGCGCTTTGGGACGTCGATAAGATGTGAACAGCGCTATATCAAATGCAAGGATTATTATTATTATTATAGTAAGCATAACAGAAAGTAGCAA
Source organism: Hydrolagus colliei (assembly GCA_035084275.1). Taxonomy (NCBI): domain Eukaryota; kingdom Metazoa; phylum Chordata; class Chondrichthyes; order Chimaeriformes; family Chimaeridae; genus Hydrolagus; species Hydrolagus colliei. The sequence continues at coordinate 10,102,937 of CM068762.1, read as the reverse complement.
AACAACATTTTTAAAGGCTGAAATGAAACAATACGAAATCATGAAAAAAAAAGAGACAATTATATTAAAACAATTAAAAGAATTTCACAGGGCTCTACCAATAACCTTCTGGACACAAAGCATTAACATGACACCTATTGTAAAGCCCCAGTAACTGCATGAATAATGTAACTAAATAATCGAATGTCACTGGACACTTATTTTTTCTCTCAACTGTTAACAGCTCAATCTACGAATGTTTGGGGGGACACCACGGTGTACGATTGGTTGCCGCATTTCACCCACAGAATACACAGTGAATCCACTTTACAAGAGATTCTGCGAAGCGCATTGAAATGTCTCAACTATGGGATAAGGTGCGATATCAAGTGCAAGGATTATTATTATTGAATCACGTGCATAGCCGAGTTCTCTGTCACCTTGAATCCAGGCTGAAATTATCTTCTGAATTGGAGGAAATGTGCTCCACCTACACACACACACGCGCGCGCCTGGAACACAGCAGAAAGACATTTGCAAATCACTGCTCCGAAACTGAACCTCTCCAAATCACTCTGAATAACATTCAAAGTTTCTCCCTGCCCACACAACTTGTGTCCCTGGTAGATGTGCAAATCCTGGTTTTAATTCCTTTCAATCGAAGAACTTGGTTAACCTTCGTGAAATGTAAAAATTAAAGCCTAATTATCAGTCCCAACGAATTTCCACCCGTCGTTCCTGCCCATTTTGAAGTGGTAACTCTATTAGATGGTCCAGTTTAACGTTTATTCCAATTTGCTTTGATTTTCCCCCCTTAATTTAATGAGGCCTCATCTTTACCTTCGGTTACTTGTGAAGTATTTTATAATGTAGCATTTGAAAGCAAAGAATTATTACGCACTATAATATATATATAACCCCTACAGTAATAAGCTTTCCTCCCCATCCACCAGCCATTTCCTCTGCCATCGTCTGTCTTATTTTCCTTCTCTAATGCTCTGGGTTATTTTATTTGACGGATTGGGAATGATAACACAAGCCTGAAATAAAAAGCATACTTAAAAATTCATCAAACCAACTACTCAGCCTCTTTCAAATCCTCTGGAATAATATCCACCTCCACCACACAATAAGGGCTTCCCACACACTCTGTGTCATTAGCAAATGTAGAGATTTGCCATTTAATCTCTCTATTGAGGCCAATTCACGAGCTTTGTGAAATATGGAGGTTCGCAGATCCATCCCCAAGGAATTTGATTGTTCATTATTCCCTTTTATAACTTCCCACTGTTTCTCATTGTCTAAGATAATCTTTTAATCCAATTCAGTCGGAAACGCTAATGTCACCATTCGTAATGTTCATCGCGAGCAAGTTGCAAGACATTTCTTTAAGTGTGCTTTGAGAATTCAAGCTACCAGTCCATTGCCTTGTCAACTATTTGAGCTAAACATTTTCCTTTATTCTTTCACTTCCTTCCATTTTTTTCCTTTCCTTTCTTTGTTCCTCCTTTCCTCCTTCTCCATCTTCAGGTCAGACCTGAAGACCCTCATCTTTGACTGTGCCTACTGTCACCTCACCCCTACCACGCACCCTCCACACACCCACCGCCCACCCCCCAACCCCCACACCTCGGCTTTGCATTGAGAGGAGCTTTATAAATGCAAGTTGCTGTTGTTGTTGTTGTTTTAGTTGCATTACGATTCTTCCTCTCCTAATCTCATCGTCCCACCCGCCCTGTTTCCACTCTCCCTTACCGTCCTCCTACCCCCAACATTTTTCAATGAGTTAAGCATCTTATCCTTCTTTCTGATTTGTTTCAATCATTCATTATCTTCTGGGTAAATATACAATCGCTACTGGAGGTTTTTTCTTTACATTACAACAACCCTTTAAAAGGACATGTTTCTAAAAATGAATCCCAGTGCCTTGGCCTCAACAATGTTGATTATTCACTTGCAAAGAAGAATGTGTGTGTCCTGAAATTGCCCCCATTGTCCTCTAAGTCCACTGTCTTGCTGCTTCCGAAAGCATTGATTTGGGTTTAACTTCTTTTACAATCCCGTTTCAAATTGTATACAGCTCCATGAGGTTCCGCTCCGTGGCCTCCCCCTCTCAAGACTGAAGAGGCCCCTCAGCTCGTCTAATTGCTGCTCACAGCTCATTCCATGCTTCTTTCCCTTTGAGTTGTGCGACTCTTCCCTCCTCTGCATGTGAAAGGAGACACTGTTTCTGAACACCAGCTGGGTTGGCTGATCCTCGCGAGTCAGGCTTGCCTCGTCAAATCGATCAGAACGATGGCAGCGCATTTCACAAGAACAGGAGATCCACGGCAGATTCTGCCGAGACCACCACAGAGATGAAGTAGGCGCGCGTCAGTGAAGGCAACATAAAGGAAACGGAGTTGGAAGCAAACCCATTCATCATAGGGAATCGTTCCTACAAAGACGCCTTTGCTCCCAACATTCAAACTGATGTAGGCCTTGAATGAAGATTGCATTGACTGCACATTCCACAATGCTGTATGGGAGAGTACGATAGGGGACAGGGGAAATGGTGGTTGGCAAATAATAGTGATAATCCTTGAAAATGTATGAACAAAATTTGTTGTTGTCATTGTAACCTTATAATAATCGTTGCATTTGATACAGCGCCTTATCACGTCTTCGGTACGTCTCAAAGCGTTTCACAGAATAGACTGTGAAGTGAATTGACTGTATATTTTGGGGGCATAACACGGCACACAGCGGTGTCCCACAAACAGTCGTGGATTCAGTGACCGATTTGTTACTGAAGGAATTATTACCCCCGGAAAAGCAATCCGCCAATCGACCAACAATCGGGTTCCTACTTAGTATTAGGCAAATCGAGGCGTGTGGAAGTAAGGAAACTTGCCCAAATAACTTCATTCTTGTCACTATTTCCCCAAGGTATCTGGCAGGGATGCAATTTCTGAACTCCAGAGAAATACGCGGATTTCACTGAGTGAAAGGGGTTTTCAATCAGCTTTAACGAGCTGATTCGAATGAATCGAATGCAGGTTAGCCAACAGGGAGGTGAAAAAGAAGAGAGAGAGAGAGACAAGGTTGCGTGTGCTGAAATACTGACGTTCAAAATAGAAAATCTTGCAAACGTACAGCAGGTTCACTCGGCACGCGAAACAGACAGACAAGATAAATGTTTTGTCAGTTGCAGTCTGGTGAAGGGTCATATCTAAATGCTTGCTTTCTCTATCCAGAGCCTGTTTTGACCTGCTGTACAGGTGAAGGGAGGCACATGGGAGGCTTGAAGTTCTGAATACTCAGTTGCCTTTCCAGACTCCAGCAGTGGACTAGGTTTAAGGTTAGAGGAGGTTTTTACAGAAAGTGTTCACGAGACCAGGTGGGGAACAAAATAACAGCTCGCCTTTATCTATAGCATTTATATAGTGCATCCACATGGGGCGATGTCTCGGAGCGCTGGACAGTCACAGGGTCGGACACAGAGCAAAAGAGAGTGGAGAGGGGTAGGTGAGCATCAGCACAGTCAAAGAGGTACTTTCCTGAGGTACGATTGAAAAACAGATAAAGAGAGGGAGGGTGAGACAGGGAAAGCAGTTTCAGAGGTTACGGGTGCAGTAGCTAAGAGGCTGGAAGGTTTCAGTCACTGAAACTAGTGCCGCAAACATAAATCCTAATTCATGGCAATTGGGAATTATTATGGGATCACAAGATTTGTTTGGATGAAGAAGTTCCTTTGGCCCATTTGATATCACCCATCCTACTGACCTCCTGTCCCAACATTTTTCGATGAGTTAAGCAACGTTAATTACCCTCGGGGTAAATACACAATCACTACTATTTTACAGTACAACAAGCAGAACAACAAAATGACACTTCCACAACAACAACATCTTGGATTTATATAGCGCCCTCCATGCCGGATAGCATCTCAGAGAGCATGAGCTTGTATAGTGCCTTTCACGTCAGGAGAACAGCCCAAGGCGCTGGACAGTCAATTTTTCAGATAAAGCAGAACCCATAAAGAGCTTTGAGATGGTTTAAAAATTTTATAACACCAACAAAATTACATTTATAGAGCGCCTTTCACATCGCAAGGACGTCCCAAGGCGCTATAGCAACACAAATAAGGCCCTATCTCAACACAAGGATTACTATTGATAATAATAAGAAGAAATACTGCCTGAAATAACCCATTCCAAATCAGACTTCTGTGATCTCATTCTGCTTTCTCTGTGTCTTTAACGTACGTTTGGCGAATAACAATGAATTATGTTTTGGGATTTGGTCTTTTTATAATAAAAAAAAGGGACTTAGAGTTTGGAGGCACAGAAGACATGAATTTTAAGTAGGATTTCAACAAGGTTATTGAAACAATTAGTCACTTCATGTACAGTTGTAACAAGGGATAGATGTACAATGCAAATTCTCTATAGATTGGAGCTTCACAAATGATTATCGTCTTTTTTTTAAAAAGTGCAACAGGTTTTAATTCCTCCCCATTAAACTTGAATGAAGTGAACAAACTTCGCAAAATCTCCTCACAACAGGGCTTGGAACGTACACAGTGTTGTTTAGTTTTAATCGTTGAGACATCTTAAGAAGCCCATGGATTTTTTTGTGTGTGAAACAAATAGATTCAAAGAATCCAGTTGACATTATGCACATGTAACAATTTTTCTCCTTCCTTTGTTTACTTTAATTATTTAGCAAGAACGCGTTTCTTTTCTCGCTTTAATAAAAGATAAAAGGTAACAGAGAAACTCCATTATAAGCTTTGTCTTTGACATAAAAAGCCTTTCGGTGACATTCCAGTGAAACGCCTCTGTTGTGGTCTTGGCATTCATTCCGCGGTTTCAATACCGTACATTGTTGCACAACCAAATTGCAGGTTCAAAATAAGAATAAGAACAAGAATAATCCTTCTAAGTGATGTATGACAACAACACTTCATTGTGGACAGAGAGTCACACCACTCAGCTCCCGTTAATCCTGCAACCCAAAGTTGGTCTCAGCTGGACAAGCAGTGGGAAAACTTGCTAGACAGCGATATCAACGGCTAGCTATTTGGTTTTAGATTCCAGCATTAGTAACCCAACACACGCTCTTGACAACTTGGGACTTATACTTTCTGGAATTAGGTAAAGCAGGTTGCGTCCATCAAAGGGGAGAGACTACCCATTCCGTTCCAACAATCTATCTCTGGAATCCCCATGTGTAGGTGGGGTGCCTGAAATCCTCAGTTTGGTTGATCACGGTGATAGGTTTCCGCATGTGTCTGACATCTTGCGTGTACATTTCACGCAGCAAAAGGCAGTGCAGATTTTGTGGGCCGAATGGCTTCCTTCTACGCTGATCTGAAGTGCAACATTCAATGCCCCCCCAAAAACACAGGGTGATTTAAACTTGCGCAACTTTTGAGTAAATTAAGTTTCATTCAAGGTCTACAGGCAGACAGATAGATCGCTCTGCGTACCGTCTTTGTGCAAACTCTGGCATCTTTTTTCAGTTTAATTGAGAAAACTCTTAGCGATAATCCAGCTGAGAGTCCTTCAACCAAGAATGTACAATAGAATCGTGGCATTTTTATTGCAATGTTGAGTGCACAATTACACAGTATGGGTCAATAAGATTGAATTATAACACTGTAATGGAGCTGGGCATCACACCATTTAGAGTATTGTTGTTAAGATCGTGTATCTAATTAATAGAATGATACACTGCCTCTTTCATTGGACTGAACTGAGTATCACCCGAGCACATTATTAGTCATATTTGCATTGATTTCCTTGAACAACTGATAAAGAGATCTCGCAGTCATTTAACGACAGGTATTTTAAACTGGAGCTGGAAGTGCAAGCATGATTTGGAAATGCTTCCATACCTCGAGGCAAGTCGTTCCTGATCGCAAATTGGGACCTCACTGTAACATCTCACCTGAAGGACATCACCTCCAACAGTGCTGTGACCCCCACCCTCCTCCCACCCCAGCACAGCAATAGATTCTCAGCTTGAACTCATGACCAGGTGAGATCAGGGTCCTGAAGTGGACGCTTAAACCTGCAATCTTTTGACTCAGAGGTGAGAGTGCTACTAACTGATCCCTAACTGGCACACAGCCTCTTATTAATAATAGTAATAATCCTTGCATTTGATATATAGTGTCTAATTCTGTCTTGGAGATGTCTCGAAGGTTTTCACAGAAAATTTTGTAAAGTGAATTGACTGTGTATTTTGTGGGCGAAATACATCAGCCGATTGAGCACAGCAGTGTCCCACAAACACTCGCGGATTGTGTGGGCAATTCATAATTTTTTTTAAAAAAGGTGTTATTATCCCCGGAAAAGCGATTCATTAAACAACCAACAACTGGGTTCCTGCTTACCGCTAGGTAAACAGAGGCAGGTGGAGTGAAAGAAACTTGCCCAAGGTTTCGCCCTGCTGAGAATTGAATCCGGGTCTCTCACTTGCGAGGCTAGCGCTCTAACCACTGAGCTACAGGACTCCACGATTACGATGATTCTGTGATTACAAGCAGCTCAAGTTGAGAGAGAAGACATCCAGATGCAGCTTGGCTCTTACAGTGAATAACACGGGTTCAGATAGATTATGTTAACAATGCCATGTAAAGAGTATGTGGTCATGAATTGATAGCGTGACAAAACTTTGATTCTCACACATCAGTCATCAAGCCATACTGCAGTTAATGTCAGAGCCATAGGACAGCAGTGTGAAGCAAACAGATGTGAAAGATCTGTTTTGTGCTACATTTAACAATTTTCTAATAGTCCAATAAACAATATGCCTCGTGAAACAATACGCAAAATTAGATTTTTGTCTCCTCTGGATATAGCTGTAAGGAACGTTAACTTCTCACTCCTCCTCATCCCTCTATTTTTGGGGGCTAAAGAAAAACTTGAGCAAAACACAGCTCACATTAATCTGATTGTTTGGCTGTGTGGACGTTCAGATGCCTGAGGTAGGTGAAATTCTTAACAGTGTTAACTCAGAACGACTTACCATTTATCAAGGTTCAGGCGAGTCAGCCTGCTGAAGATTAATGTTTATTGGGGTTGGGGCATGAAATGTAATCAGTGTACTCAACCTGGACACAAAGCCTTAATTCAGGAATTCATCATACTAACACAGAAAAAAACACATGGAAATACATCTTCTGCTTGCATTATGCATCAAGCGGATTTTGCCCACAAAATGTACGGTTAATTCACTTTACAGTATATTCTGTGAAGCGCAGTGAAATAACTTGAAGACTTGATCAAGCATTATATCAAATGAAAGAATTATTATTAATATGTATGCTTGTTTTTTTCCCCCCAGACTTTTGTTTGCTGCTTTCAATGGAATACATGTATATGAGAAAGAGTCCAATTTTTTAAAAATAAGCTTATTTGAGATTCCTTCCCACCCACAAATCCCAATCCGCCTTTAAATTCCTGATGACTTATTGGGAGCAAAAATGAAATCGGTGGCACTGACAACAATAGAATCAATGACTCATTCCACCTTCCTCACCCCAGTCTGTAATCTCAGTTTGTTATCCGAAACGGCTGATGTAGGGGGGGGAACACAGGGAAAGCCGTACCCAGTAGAGAGGAGGGAGTGGGTACTGCTGTGAGGAGAGAGGAGATACGAGAGGTAGGGGGGGTTGCTGACGAGTGGAGGGATTTGAACACAAGAGTGAGGATCTTGAAGTCAATAATGCGTTAGGTTAAACAAAAAAGCACTTCACCTACTGAGGCCTCCTCGCTCCTTGCATTGATTGATTAACATTTCATATTCACCAAGCATTCTACCGCTCAGGACATTTGGTACAAGATGCAATGAGTTTGTGAAAAATGCACAACATTAAGCTGTGCCAGAGTAAGTTAACCAAATGATGATGGAAAGAAGATAGCAATGGATTGGATAGGCCTATCAGGTGAAAGACTGCAAGATATGAACACACAAATATTGGGACAGACATCCTACCAAATAGGTTATAGAGATGGCATAGCCAGAAAATGGCTTTGCATCATATAGTGGAACAAGATCTGACTAAAGTCAATCATCCTGCCGAGCGCTCAGTAACAGAAAAGTAGGCAATGAATGGTGGTGCAACACACTTTGGAAATATAACTGGAAAAAACTCCATCAATTTACTGCAAGAGCCTCACAGTAAACGTGTGATGCCAAACACCGTACATTTTTTTAAAAAAAATCTTGATTTTCTGTGATGGGACATATTCCTGCATTATATTTCCGTCACTATTGATCCAATATTCTAGGTTTATTGCCAGGAAGCACCTTGACATGCTTCAGCGCTCTGTCCTAATGATCATTTTGAGGTATTTCCAAGCGCTCCACGAGATGGTGAAGACCCATTGGTAACTCCTAATCCCCCGCTTCCCCCCACCACCCTGTCCTCAGCTTGGGTCTGAAACAATGACTGTCCAGCGCTTTGGGTCATCCTCCGGACGCGAAAGGCTCTATACAGGTGTAATTTTGTTGTTGTAGGTTTCTGTCAAGTGGAGTAACTGTGTATTTGTTGGTGAACGGAGCAGCCAATGTGTGCAAAGCGATGCCCCGCAAACAACCGTGAAAACTAAAGGAATAATTTTATCTGGAGATTTGTAGGCGAAGACACCAGAAGAAACTCGCTTCTCTTTTCAAATAGCGCCACGGGATCTTTAACATCCACCTGAACAGGTAGAACATATAGACTGTTTAACAATTCACCTAGTTCAGCGCTTCCCCCAGTGCTGCACTGGTGTGTCAGCCTGGACTATGAGCCCGAAGTCCTAGAACAAGGCTTGAACCCACGACCTGTTGACTCAGAGGCGAGAGAGCTACCCTTGCAGCCAGGCTGGCAATGACTAAATTCAAAAATAGTCCTCATTATCAGGCAGTTGAGATATTAGCAGCACATGAAGAATTCCTGCTTATTTCTTGTTCAATGGTGATCAAATCCAGCAATATCTCACGCGCAGAATACATTTACACTCTAATTTCCCAAGTACAGTTATTTTTCACCTAACCTTTTGCTTTTACACCTTCCATAAAAATAATGGTGTTGGAGCACAGCTTTAAATAACTAACAATGTGAGCCACTGAATTATTAATTTGAGGTACAAAAGTATTGGCCGCCTTTCGGTCAAATCCTGAATAGGTTGAAATGAGCAATCAAATTCCTGACATTAATAAACAGCATTTGTTATTTCAATACAATTTACTCGGTTTATGTAATTTCCTTTCAAAGTTGAGGCAACCCACACACAGTTTGCTGTTCACAATCCAAAAGGGGCTGATCAAATAAATGGAGCTCACTGAAGTAAAGAAAAAAAAAGACTGCAATTTAAATCCAGTTCGGGTTTGAGATAGTGAAATGGAACATTTGCTGAATTTAATTTACATCAAGTTTGAAGTGATTGCCTTTTGTGTGGCCCTTGCCACCCTGTTGATGGTGACATCATTACACTGCACTCCAAGAGAAATACAAACAGCATCTAATTATTGATAAAAACTTGAGTTCGGGTTCTGAGTTCTCGGCTCACTTTCATGGTCAAATCCTTTCATGGCCGTTATGTGGAACGTTGGTGTGTGCAAATTGGCCGCACCAATTAATCTCCTTACAAATACACAGTCACTGCACTTCACGGTTAAAAATTCCGTGAAGCCCTTTGACAAAATTCGGCAGGTCATGATGAGACCTTATATCAAGTGTAAGGATTCTTCTTAATTATTATTATTGCCCCTGGTGAGTGCAAATTGGTTTGGTGAAAACCTCATTTTGGGTGAAAATTTGAAGAAAAAAATAATGTAAGATTCAGATTATCTTTTGAATATTTAAGTGGCATTGTCGATTAATAAAATTCATTTCCGTCTTTAGGCCCACCAGCCTCACAGATGCTACAAAGTAATTACATTTCTTTGTCGATGCACTGGGAAGAGCTAAAGGCATTCACCTAATGCGATTCGTTACGGAGGTGCTCGAGAATTTGGAGCGGCTTGGCGATTCGAGTGCATCGCAATGGTTTGTGAATGCATCTGACCTGCATTGTTCATCCCTGAGTCTCAAAAGTGGACCTCCAGCTACAGAGTGTGACCCTCCAACCTGGGTTTGGGTGAGTCAATGGTAGGTTGACAACTCCCAGCCAGTCGCCACCTGTCTGGCGTAAAAGATCCTGTGCCCACGATTCGAAAAGAAGAAGGGAGTTTCTCCAAGAGTCCAACGATCTGCAAACAAAATGACAAAAAGCAACTCGCATCTCATCTGAATTTGGTCGCGTCTCGGATTAGAGAGCGTGACAATGGCGGAGCGCTACGACGAGATGGAGGGAAAGGGGGAGCAGGCACAGTCAAAGAGGAATGTCTTCAGGCTCGAGCTGAAGGTGGGAAAAGAGTGGGGGGGTGCCAAACGGATGGGATTGAGGGAGAGTGTTGCAGAGTTTCGGGGTGAAGTGGCTGAAAGCTCGGCCATCGATGGTGGAACAATAACAAGAAACAACAACTCGCACTGATGTTGTGCCCCTCGGGCAGGTTACTGTACCAGAGCGCTTAAAGAACAGAGGGCACGAGGGATTAGCTGTGAACTTCACGGCTGTTTAGTGTGGGACATTGCTCAACACAACACACAGTCGTAGCATTTTACAGTATATCATGTGAAGCGCTTCGGGACATCCTCCAAGACTGGAGGTGCTGTACAAAACATAAGGCCAATTGTTAATTTGTTAGTGCTCAACATACTATCAATAGTCTCTTGAAAACACAAGAATAAATCGGTGGGACACTCCTGTGCGCAATTGGCTCCCGCGTTGCGTGCACAAATATACAGTCAATTCACTTTACAGTACAGTGTGTATTCTGTGAAAACGCTTTGAGAAGTCTAGAAGATGTGAAAAACACTATATCAAATGCAAGGATTATTATTGCAGTTGTTATTATTATTATTATTATCATCAACAACTGCCAAGTCACACGGCAGCTTTGATAAAGATTTAGTTTTGGGGCCAAATATAAGAAAAACGTCGGAATCAGCTTTAATTTCCTGGTTGAGTGCATACAATATCTGGAGGTTTCCATCTTTTAAAAAAATGTACTGACGAAAAGACATGCTTGGATGTGATGAGAAGCTATTAACGTCACAGCCTAGATTTTGTCAATACAGTATGCACTGCGAGATGCGTTTCAGTGCATTTATTTTGTTAAGAATAATGAGGAAACCACTAGGGTATGGGTACAATGATGTACACTTTTGTATTGTCATTAAGGAAGTAAAGAACCAAAGTTTAACTGAATACAATCCTGTGATTGATATCAGGCATGCTCGACACTTACCCATTCAGATGCTCAAAAGCAGCTCAACTTCAATGAAACTTCTTGCGGCTCTGTCGATTTCCTACTGTTTGTGATTGTGAACAAACATCACAACGGCACTTGGCCTACAAAATACAGTCACCACGCCTCACAGTAAACTCTGCAAACAGCTTCTGAGCTGCTGCAGCTGTGTCACGTGCAAGGATTATTAGTTTTATCATGATAATCCAAGATGAAATGAAAGTTTCATGTTCTGCAAACAACAAACAATAGCAGAATTACACTCGTATAGCGCCTTTCACGTCGGGAGGACGACCCAAGACTCTGGGTATATGCTTCTATTAGACTCCTGTATTAGCCGAAGAGACAGTATTATTACCAGTGTTTAAACGACTACTGTATAAAGTGTCTTTGCCGTTCAAATCTAATTCCTAATTGTTTTAGTTCAAATCTAATTCCGTGAATCTTTTCAACCTTGGAACTTAGTTTCCGAGTGCAACTCAGACGCGCTGCATTGTACACGCATTATATCGGTCTTAAGTAACGTTGAGCTTTGAGTGTTACTAATGAGTTTCAGTCTATCCAATACAACTGCCTAAACTGGGCTCTAATTGGGACTAGACTGGCAGTGTCAAGAGTAACTGCAGTGATGGCTGATGTGCGTTGGACCGGTTATGCAGATGTAGGAGAAGTTGTTCTTTTAAACCTATATCAAAAGTGGAGAACAGAGACTTTACAACCCTGGTGTCATGCTGCCCTTAGCGTTTGATGGTGATGTCGGGACGCGAAGAGAGAAAGCAGCCCTTCCACCAGCACTGAGATCACTCACCTTCACAGAGCTTAACAGACGACACAAATATGAAAGCGCTTTAAAGACAAGGAGACCATGATAAGCTTTCAAGTATTGCTGATAGTTATTGTGCCAATGTCTGGTCTGTGCAGATTCTCCAGAGAATTTACTCACTATGTGAGTAATTGCAGATCAAAATCCAGTCCTGAGCAAACATTTGTTTCAAAGTGAATAAGTCTTCAATGTGCTTTGTCTCACTAGGGTATGTTAGCACTCTTTACGCTACTTTCGTTCACATAGACCGTAAATAACAAGTTCAGACTTTGCGTCAAACTATGCAGACAAATGTTGCGTCCCTTCAGTCACTGAGCTCTACTCAGTCAGTAATGTTTCACCAGTGAAGGTCTTTTCGGTGGGCAGTTTGTTATTTCACCCACGTAACACAGTTGTGTATCTTTATACTATATCTTTATAGTATATTTATAGTATATCTTGCGCAGCACTTTGAGGCATGTGTTAAGGCGCTATATCAAATGCAAGGATTATTATTGTTTTTTATAGGGTGCTCAAAAAAACATGAAATAGGACACGTTTATTTGAATTGTACAGGGCTCGCACCCTTCTTACTCCAGTTATCTATTCCAAATTCAATGCAAATTTACATTGATTAGAGTATCTTTCAAGTCGGAGCCTAAAAGCAATCATTGGGTCACTCAATCCATGACTGTTTGTTGTGCGCAATTGGCTGCCGTGTTTCTCCCACAAATATACAGTCAATTCATTTTACAGTATACTCTGTGAAGCGATTTGAGATGTCTCGCAGACATCAAAAAAATCTATATCAAGTGTATGGAATATTACTATTATTATCTCAACTTGGGTGCAAACCCTTCACTCTCCCAGTGCCTTGGGATGTCCGCCTGATGCGAGGGGCGCTATACGAATGCAATCTGTCACTGTTGCCATTGTTTCAGGTCTCCTTCCTCTCCTCTTCGTTACCTCCAAGCTTCGAGACATTACTTTGCTTCTTCGGGGACATTGAGTAGAGCAATACTACTCAGGCTGTTTACGTGGCCCATAGGGGGAAAATGACACAAAACCTGCGATTCCCCAAAGGTGGATTTGGATTCCCAGCTATACAGCGAAGGTTTGGTTTTGTCAGCAAGTTCACGCAGTCGTTTTTTGGCCTTAACTAATTCAAAACAGCTGCTGACAGAGCAAGAAACCGCAAAATTGGCAGCTGTTGTGTAAATGGAGTTGCTGGATTGCTTCCCTTGTGAGCATAGACCTTGGTAATGCTCCCCGCCACGATCCTCCACCCCCTCAACCCCCTCCATCTTCCCCCCCCCCCCCCCCGCCCCCCCCACCCCACTCCAACCCCCACCTCCCCCCAACCCCCACCTCACTCCACCCCCCACCGGAACCGATAGGCAAAAGAGGTTTTATGTAGCAGTATAATTACAGGTGCCATTTCAATCTTTTGTGTTTATTTCAGCCCCTGACACATTTGCGAAATGGGTTCCAGGCAATTGTTTGGAAATCTTAGCCCAGGGTAGGACTGACGATACACAGAGAGAGCCTCAGAGTTCAATGAACTCTCTCCCCCACCCCTCACAACCCCCCCCCCCCCCCGACCCCCATCTACCACCTCCCACACACACACACAATCACTTCTTTACAGGACACACAAGGTTAAATAGAAATGGCAGTGAAGGTCGTTATGCTCTGGCCCCTTTGGCATCAGTAAGTGAGAATGAGCAAAATGCAAGCTTTCCGCTCTGTGCTCTGCCTGCCTATTCCAGCTATATTGTTTCTGATGGTGCGCCATAAATCTTTTATTGCAATATCATCAGCCGATCTCAGGAAATATATTAATCACGCCTCAGCTGTGTATTGGAAACGGCAGAATCCCTTCAATGTGCTGCTAGCTTCCTTGTTACCTTGTCTCGCGAGCCAGTCATTTGAAATGAAATAAAAACGTTCGGATTCACTGTGCGCGAAACCAGACACGGAAACTGTTTTTCTCTGTTTGTGATATTGGTGGAAAGCGGTATTCACTCAGATATAAAACATTGATGAGACGTTGGACACCATTGGTGGCCAGGCCTTCAGTCCCTACTCCTGCAAACCCTGAAATTCTCTGCTTCTCACTCCTCCTCCCCCTCCTCATATTTACCTATAAATCCCACCTGATGACTTACCTCTTCGACCGCGCCTATGGTCAGTCACCTGCCCTCCATTCACCTACTCGGGATCCAACCCTGGCACCATGCATCCCTCCGAGACGCTAAGTTATGCTGAGTGATAGACCTTACGCTATGTAAACGCAAATTGATGTAGATTTCCTCTCGAGTTCTCGAATTCAATTTCAGGCCAGCACTTCCCTGGGTGGCCATTATCCCTCCTTCCTTTGCCATCCCTCGCCTCGGCCTTTGCTAACACTTGCAATTGGTATCTCCGGCAGCCACTTTCGAGGCAGCGGAGACCGTGGCACCCGATGATAGAAATGTAAAGGCAACTCCTTAATTAAAAGTTATCCTCAGTATTTCGCAAACGGAGCTGAAATTTCCACTGAGTTGAGGTGCCGCAGAGCTGCTAGGCGAGGGATGCATGATACATTCTGATGTTGGTGCGCAAGATGTTTCATTTGGCAGCCTGGCTGTAACAGCAGCTGTGCGAGCTGGAATCGAGCGCTCGGCAGTCATGGGACGTGAACTCGTAGCCACACAGTTATGAAAAGAACTAATTAAATACTGCGAGTTCAGCTTGACTGGGCTGTTCCGAATTTAGGAAACAAGCGATATTGAGTTGAAAGCGAAAAAAATAAAGAACCGGGGTATTTTTGGAAGGAAAATTCATAAAATGAATTATTTCATTTTTTTGTCGGGGGAAAGAATGTGACTTTCTCGCAGCCTATGTTGCGAGGCTCCGTCCTCTATTTTTATATTCTTGTGTCTCGCGGAAAAACAATGTGACCATTGTAACCAGTTTCCATTGTGAAACCGTGATATTTAACTCCCACAGAAGCAGCAGCAGAATGCAGTGAGGCTAAGGGACCCGCACAGTTATCAAGCAGGAAAAATCTCTCCGTGACAGCCGGGTTCAGTCGGTTCCAATCTTGCCTTTTGGAGGAAGATGACTATGGGTTCAAACCTCATGCTGCGGACTATGTGTTTGCAGGATCGGCTAGTTCTTCAGCACAGAACAGCGGGGAAAATCACAAAAGCACTCCCTGACGCTACCCCACGTCAAGAGCGGTATATAAATGCCCATTGTTGTTGCTGTTGGAGACACCGTCCTTTGGATGAGATGTTACATCTGCCAGTTCAGGTGAATGTTCAACAAACCTTGACCCCCCCCCCCCCCCCCCACCACCTCCCCGCCTCCTCAAATTAACAGGAGGGAGTGCTTCCACTCCACGGTTGCTGTGTTTCAGATTGACTGCTGCGTTCCCCAATAAATACACAGTCACTACACTTCAAGGGAATTACCCGCAAAATGCTTCTCAAAGGTACGGTATAGGCACTGGATCAACTGAAAGTCACAAGCTGCTTGATTGCACCCAACACTGAAGTGCTGTGAAGTGGAGTGTCTTTATGCCTTTTGGAAGAGGAGGGGGAACAAGGAGGATGTCTACTCTTCCAGTGGAAGTCTCCACATATGTGACTGTTGCTGTGAATGGCGAGTGTAGAGCTTAGGAGAGACAAGAAACAATTTGTACAGTGCCATTGTAAGGACAGTAATAAAGAATTCAGATTTGTGTTATTAGTCCTCCGCAAAGTGGCAGTTTCGCACGACAGCAACATTGAATGAACACTAACCCTCAGGAAAACACTCCTCTTTGAATGCTGTGAAGAGTGCTTATTTTGTAACGTTCTGCATCTGGCCACTGCTCCTTCAAGTTAACACTTCCTAAAATAACCTTCACATAGACAGACAACAAACAAAACATAGCAAATTTGTATTTACAACACAAGTTGGGCACCAATTTATGGAAACGGAGACCCAGAGAAGGTTTGTGAAGATCCAAACAGCAGGATGATATCAATAATCATCGTTCTTACGTTGAGTCAATAAGATATTTCAACACGATTCACAGAATATGCTGCAAAGAATAATAATTTGGTCACTCAATCCATGACTGTTTGTGGGACACTACCTCGTTTCGGCAGCTAAATACAGTCAATTCACTTTATTGCAAAGCAATTTGAGATGTGAAAGGCGCCATTTCAAACGCAAGGATTATTAATATTATAAAGTGGAATGCAAAATATATATTATACCATAAAATATAAAAGGAACCCAGAGTTTGTTAATTTTGTGTTTGATCTCACACTCTACTCCCACCTTTGTTTGTGGGCTTTCCTAGTCCCTACATGAAAGAAGTTTCCGTCAATGGGAAGGCAGAGTAAACAGGCAGAGATACAGCCTCTTCGAGAGATGATTTCACCTCCACCCCACAAAAGACATTCTTACCCACCGAGCGAGATGCTCAGTGCTTCTGGTCTCCCCGAGGAGAACACAATTCCTTTCTCTGACGCAATCCGATTAGAAACTTAATTGAGTTTGTCACACGTGTAGCTGGTGACTCCTGAAGTGTCAGCCGGCAATGCATGAAGCGAGCCTGCAACCGAACGGTTCCAGGAAGATTTCGGTCTGAACGTCGGCCTGTTTTCAATATAACGTTAAGTGGAAACTGCTGTCATTCAGCAACCAAACTGCTTCCTCCAGGAAACGCCAACTGCAATTTCAGGAGATGTTGGGGGTTGGGGGGGGTATCGAAACACACACTCTTTTGGGTATATTTTCATTGTTAAATGCTCCATCTCCACGCTGATGAAGGCCTGAAATTCAGCCTGGTGTTAGCCCGTGAGGCTAATTTTGACTTCAAAATGTGAGATTGTGCAGAATCGTGAAAACGTCTTAAATTCTCTCTTATTTGGGGAGCTGCAACTTGTAATATATATAGGGTCCGTCTTGCGGGGCAGCATCTCGGAGCGCTGAGCTGGCTTCTGAAAAAGGATTGGGGCATGTGGTGGGGTGGGGGCAGGGGATGTAGGAAGATCTATACTGTTGGAAGTGCCGTCCTTTCAAATGAGATGTCAAACTGAGGTCTCGTGGCCCTGGTTCAGGTGGACTTTAAAGATCCCATGGCTCAACTCAACACAAGGTGTGAGTTTTTCCCTGCTGTTCCCAGCCAACAATCCGCCAGCTGAAATGGTCATTCACTTCACAGCTGTTTGCAACACAATGTTGTGCACCAGATAGCATTGGCAGGCACACCTGCCTTCAAAAAACAGTCACTACATTTGACGAACAACAACAACAACAGGCTATGATTTGACATCAAATTCAAATATTATTTATTTATTTGTTTATCTATCTGTTTATTTTGCTGTTTATTTATTTAATTTTTTTTTGGGGGGTTGTTAGTTTCAACGCTCTGGGACGCTACCCCGCGTGAATCAATGCAAGTTGGTTCTTGTATATTATTCATTTTAAAACAACAACTTGCACTTACACTTGCGCACCATTGCTTGCCCACAAAACACAATCTGCAATTTTTTGTATGCCCTGTTAAGACGCATTGGGGGCAACTTCCTGACATGAAAGGCGTTGCATCAAATGGAAAGATTATTAGTGTTATTTTTACTACAGTATTAACATTTTCGCTAGGACTAGCCAGGTAGATACCAAAGTGTGGAACGGTTCCCATTGCAGATAATCAAAGCCGTAGCATTTGTCTGGTTTGGGGGAGTGATGTGCGCGCGAGAGAAAGAGAGAGAACAATTTCAGCAAATTTAAGAATGAATAGGATGCGATATTAGTACAAGATTTACATTCCGATCAAAAACGCCACTCCTAATCGCCAAAGCAGATGAGCCCGCACATTCAATGGCATCTGCGCTCCTGTCAGCAACACTTTCCCCAGGAAAAAAAAATTCATCTGAGAAAAGAAATTCACCATCTGTTCTGTTACCCCTGGTTGCAGAATGCACGCATTTCATTCCAGGCAACGTTTACTGGAGATCAGCACTATTCTTAGTCTCCTGTGCTCTCACAAGCACTCTTCTGTCAACACTCTTGCAATCAAGAAGGGGGCTTTGCATGCAATGCACTGCAATACTGAATGCAATGCAATTATCATTTGGCTATTTGAAGTATAGCAGAGTGTGACAACACTTAAAGACGAGCGTGATACAGTAACTTGCTTGAAGGACACGATGTAACAGGACTGAACGCGGAAATCCCGAACTTTGACTGGTGTCATAATTTGCCTGCCCGACATCTGTCCACATCTCTCCTCGGGATGACAACTTGATACGTCCAGGGGTAGGAAAGTTGTGGGTTCAAGTCCTAAGTCGGGACATTGGGTTCACATTCTACGTTGACTTCCTAATAATAGTAATACTAATAATCTTTGCGTTTGATATAGTGCTTTTCACATCTTCCAGACGTCTTAAAGTGCGACACAGAATATACTGTAAAAGTGAATTGACTGTATATTTGTGGGCGAATCACGGCAGCCAATTGCGCACAGCAGCGTCCCACAAACAGTCATGGATGGAAATGATTAATTAATAATTGTTTTTTGTCAGGGATTATTATTAGATGTGTGGAGAAAGGAAACCTGCCGCAGATTTTGCCCTGCCTGGAATTGAACCCAGGTTGAACCCCGCTAGTAAGGCGAGTGCTCCAATCACTGAGCTAGAGGACTCTACAGGACTAATCTCTTCCCTCCTTAGTCTCGCTCCATATTCCCTTCACTCTCATGTATGTAAATTACAGCACTAGCTTCCCTCCAACAATGTACTTTTATGCAAGCTATTTCACAAAGGTCTGAGAAAAGAGCTTTTCGGTTCCCTCCCAACTCTTTAATATTCAGTGTGATATTTAATGGATGTTTCGCTCAACAGTGATGAACTGAGATTGCTCAATTGCGAACCTGTGCTCTGCCATTTGACTAATTTATATGCCTTTTTTTATTTGACTGAAGCAATTTCCTACAGTGTTACCATTAAACAGTCTATTGTTATTAGTCAACCGATAGGACGAGATTCCAGTACTCATGGGCAAGGAGTCGTACTGCTTTACAGTGTGGCTCTTAATCACAGCAGAAAGCCGGAGTTTACGGATGTGGGTCTATTGAAATACAAGGCTGCACCACCCCCCCACCCCCGTCCCCATCCAACTCCGAAAAGAAAATACGCTGGAACACACACACACGTCAGTCAAGTTAGGCCATAAACGTACCATGTCAGGGCAGTGGAGAAGTTCATGCTTGATCCAGCTACCGGCCGAATTCCCATCTCACACCCGTTACGAGGTTTCAACAGAATGAAGGGACGCCACAGAGGAGAAACCTTAGAAAGAGACATATAAAATGGGATTGAGAAATCAAATACTTTCAGATAGGTCAAGGCGGTAGAACAAGAGGGCACTAGTTCAGCCATAAAGGTGCTATATCAGCAAAGACACCAGGAAGTATTTCTTTATACGCAGGGTATTTATCGACTAGAACAGGTCACCATTAAGGATATGTTTAGGCCAGAACAATTTAATTCAATTAATAAAAATCGATGGCTGAATGGATGGATGAATGGATGGTAGGGACGAGATCTGTTTAATTAAACAGATTAGTTTTACATCTGACAGACTCTTATATTTAATGAACTGCACGAGATGTTTATATGCTTGGTACCTATCACCGCGACTCTGAAATGGACTGTTATCGTGTTTATCAGAAGGATTTATACATAGTTGAACAAATCAGAGGATGTTTGGCACAATGCCATCCTTCAGCCACTAATCTGACCACAACATAAAACGCAGCCTGTTTGGATCCACACACAATTTTGCAATTTTACTGTTACCGGGAGGGAAAATGATAAAAATTCAAATGATATATCACTGAGAGAGTGCTGCATGCATCAGCAGATCTTATTTCTTATTGAGCTCACAGCATAAGCTGACATTCTACTGCCGTATTGGAGGAACGCTGCGTTGTCGGAGGTGTTGTCCTTCAGGTGAGACTTTAAACTAAGGCCTCCGTGCACCTATTCAGGTGGATGTTGAAGATCCGTGATGCTATTTGAAACTAGAGTTTCTCCCATTATTCTGGCCAACAGGTCCCCCAGTAAAACTGCTTGTTCGCTTCATAGCTGTTTGTGGAATACTGCGAAGTGCGATCACCTTGCCGTTTTCGCCTACAAAATACATCGTCACAGTTCCTTCTCTTATTGAAAAATGGATCTTTAATGTCTACCGGAACAGGCAATGAGACTATGGTTTAATGCCCCATCCAAAGGCTGGCACCTCCATCAACATTGCACTTCCCCCAGCAATGTACTAAAGTGTGTTTGAGTCCTTCAATATCCGTAAGATATTAAATCCTTTGTGCAAGGAAAGCAAAACGAGGATTTGTGGGTGAGGGAGGCTGGGTGGTAACAGCTTAATCAGTAAAGAGGATTGTTTAGTGAACCATCCAACATACAGTGTAGCTCATTAAACAAAAATGAGTGTGGTGGCTCCATTTTGCTTTTAGGCAAGTATGCGTGAACCTTATAGCCTCTGAAATGGATGGTTAGAATCAGTTTCGAGACGACAGAGAGCTTTGCCGCTCACACTGAGAGTGTCTGATTAGATATTGTTAGATCTAATTTTTTAGATGATATATTTTCCTCTACGTGGTTTTGCTTCGCTGGCCAAATATAATATGCTTGATGTGGTGGAATATAGGTCTGATGCATTGGACCAAAAGCAAGACGATTAAAGACAAAATGGTTAACACGCTGTTTCCCTTGGGCAAATTTCTTTACTCCACACACCTGATAATAAACACTCCAAAAAACACACAATTACAAATTGGTCATTTCAATACACAGCTGTTTGTGGGACACTGTTGTGTGCAATTGGCTGCCACGTTACGCCCATAAATACACAGACAATTCACTTTACAGTGTATTCTGTAAAGCGCTCTCAGATATCTAGAAGATGTGAAAAGCGCTATATCAAATGCAAGGATTATTATTATTTGTGTATGAGGATGTTGGGAGCCTTTGAGTTGCAAAACTTGAGACACAAGTTCGCTAGGCCACTTTGCCCTTAAAAAATTGTCATTTACAGAATAATACAAACAACCAGAAAGTACTATTCCAGCGAGGGTAGTGGGTGATGTGAGGTTCGGTTCATGGATTGGTCAGATAGGCTTTAAATAATGTAGATTTTCTGCGCTCTTTCGTTCCATCCATCTACATCTATCTACCTGTCCGATACCTATGTACGTGTCTATAAAATTATGTTTCATTCATGGCCTTTCCCCAGTCTGGAATGAATTTGCAACGACCTCCAGCACTGGGCTGCAACTCTCTTCAGCCTCAGATGGATAAGACCGAATATGAAATGTGACACTCGGAGTAAACTCATCAGTTTGACAGAGCGAAGAGAATTAACTGGGTCAGGATTCAGACATGACAATCAGCATACCTGATCTTTCAGCAAATGTGGCCCTAACTCATCAAAGTCAGTTTTTATTGTATTTCTCTGAATACTTTGCAGATCTACGCAAGTTCACACATGATAAAAGATGTGGTCTCCATCCATCTAGATTGCTTTAACATCAACAGTGCTATTCCTCACCCACCCCACCCCCACCCCCACTATACTGATAGTACTTTTATTAGTTGGTCTGTCAACTCCAACACCAACTGAAGAAAATCTCACTCTTGATATGAATTGTCCTCCACACAAAAACAAAACCTCACCGATTTCCAAAGCTTGCCAATGGTGAGTGGTGAAACTGTGTCAATTAAAAAGATAAATAGATTTATCTTTGGTTGGGGGGGGGGGGGGAATCACAGAAGAGATAGAGATTTTAGGAGGAGGGGAGGTCAGCCAGGTGTCTGATACATGCAGAAACCTATCATTATCCTTGAAGAATATCTAAACCAAACTGAAAAGTCCATGCATCTCAATTACACATGGAGCTTCCAGAGATAGATTGTTGGAATGGAATGGGCACACATTCCTGGTATGGAGTTCAATAGAGCGAAATACTCAAGCCACGAATATAACTCCAAGGTCTTTGCCGCTAGAACCACATCTCTTGTTTTATTCTGTTCTTACTCATTATAGCAGGGTCAGATCCGGCAAGGGGGAAGCATAAAGGCTGGTTTTTGTTTTTTTGGCTCTACTTCCACTTGAAATGCTGAAAGCAGTTTTCGCAGGTTTCCAATTCTCTCAAGGATGACCCAGGCACTTGCCTCGACACATTTCAGAAAGGTGTCAGTTACCCCCGGCAGGTAGCAAGATATTAAAAAATAAAAATTTGTACATGTGATTTAACGCCTCTCACATCACGAGGTTGCCTCAAAGCACATCACAGGATTTACTGGGAAATATAGTGACTGGGTATTTTGTAGGCATTCAATTTGAATTCAGCATTCTGCTAACAGCAGCCATGTAATGAATGCGCGATTCTATTCGAGGGATTGTTGGCCAGCACATGGGGAGAAACGTTCTTCTCTTTTCGAACTGTGCCAAGGGATTTTCCACATCCAACCTGAACACACAGACAGGATTTTTTAAGGTCTCATCTGCAGGACACACCTTCCAACAGTGCAGCACACTCCCAGCACCAGACAAATCTTGACGTATGGCTTGACCCTATGCACCTCTGCCTCAAAGGCGAGAGAGCTACTAACTGAGCCAGGCTGACACACATACAAGGAATGCGTAACGGAACGGATTGTGCTGCTGATGTCTTTGCTGCACTGGAAAGTAAAAGGAATCAACAGAGGGGAACTAAGAGAAGTAAGATGACCTTTTGGTCACGTGGAATCAAATTTCACTGACAGCACAAAACGAAGATACATTACAATGCAATTTACATTTATATAGCGCCTTGCGAGTCAGGAGGACTTCCCACTGATGGCATTGAGGTAAATTAACATAATATGTGTCTGTGCCAAACACTGCCTTTCACAGCCACCTTCACAACTGCTGTGAACTGGATGCTAACATTATCGTTTCCAATTGAGTGGCAGCAATTTCCCTTAATTTCCAATTGGAAAATGCCCGGATGGATTTTTGAGGGTGTGGATTGATTATCTCCCATGAAAGTGCTGACGTCAATTAGATTAATCCTGGTGACTAAAACGGATGATTACAGGTTATGTTTGATTGATAAATAATAATAAGAAGAATCCTTGCATTTGCCATCGCGCCTTGTCACATTTTCGAGACGTCTCAAAGCGCTTCACAGAATACACTGAAAAGCGGATTGACTGTATGTGTTGTGGGCGAAATACGGCAGCCAATTGTGCAGAGTTGTGTCACGGAAACAGTCGCAGGTTGAGTGACCAATTTTTTGGAGGGAAGAAATTATTACCCTTGGAAAAGCGATCCACCAATCGACTCACCACTGGCGGTTTTGAGCCACTGAAGACCTTTTAAAGTTTTGTGTAGGCACTTTCTCTACTGCAGTGTCAGCAAAAGGTGATGTTCTACAAATGTCAACAGGGACTCATAGGTGTATAATAGGATTGATTCAGTCAAGCTGCAGAGGTAAAATTGTATTCGAGTGCGGTAGGCAATGTGGTTGCCTCATTAGATCATAAAAGGGATCACCACAGGTCCAGATAATAGTTTCCCTTTGCCTGCCCCCTTCATTGTGCTCGTGAGTCATATTATTCCATGGAATACAGGCTGCGGCCGTTTCTCCTCAAATATTTGTTGTCTGCTCACTCAAAGCATGTCAGCTTTCAAGGTAACACAATTTAGTGCTGCTCATTGTTCGAACTCCAAAAGATCATTTCAGCTCTCCACTCTCCTTCATCACAAAGTCATCCTCTGTGCGTTTCAATAGTTGGCTATCAAAGAGTTAGAAAAATCAATTGCTTCTTGTGCTGAATGTGCTTTGGACTCGCTTGCGATTGGCTCGGAGTTGGACCACATCATATCTTTTGTCCTCCCACTTTTTTCAGTCTTTCCATCTATGTGCCAAGTTTTTCTTTTCTCAGTGAGTAACTTATGGCAACCTCGAACAAATCACCAGGAAGCCGGGTTAAAGCATATTATCTTGCTTTACTCCTTCAAGGCCCATCTCAAAACCTTCCTCTTTGACCATGCATTCGGCCATGCTCCCACCCCCACTGCCCCTATCCTCCAACCCTCTTGATTCCAATCCCAACGCAGTGCAAAGCCTTAACTGTTCAGCAACTTAGGACGTCCTCCCAACGCGAAAGGCGCTATACTGTATAAATGTTGTTTGTTGTTGTTCTTCTAGCAAAGCGCGAGGCTCACTATTTGTTTAGAAACCCTGTTAACTGAACCCAAATATTGTCTTTGTGGTTTGTTGCAGATGTTCCTTTGGAGCAAAGAAATGACAGCGAAACCCAAGAGCCTTGTTATCAGTCATCACTTCAGGCATTAGGGATGCAGCCACAACCTTACACTGACTGACAAGTCTCGCGGCAGCTGATTGTGGAGTTTTAACTGTTTTTTTGTAATCACTTTTTTTAAAAAAAAATTGGGAATGAAACGGATTGCACTTTCCCAACGAGTGTCCAAGAACGGAACCAATTTAGCGCTTCATCCTGAATTATATTGTGCTATGATTCTTCGGTGTTCGAAACTCTCTATTCACATAGATTTTTTTTAAAAGTAAATATCATTTTATGCAGAAAGCAATTCAGCAAGTTCCCAGTAGTCAAATTATTGTTGATGTATCTGAAAATGATGATCTCGCAATCTTTTGGTCCACCATCCAGCTTCCAGATGATTGCCTTTTTATCGTTCCCTGGAGTCCATTACTCTCTCTGATATTGTTTTACATAGACTGTTATACATGCTGATGCTTGCATTAGCTCCAATATAATACAATCCCTTCCCAGGCAGAATAGCTTGATCCAAAGCCTAAGAGACCTGGTCTCAACATGAGGTGTTCATATTACTCCCAATATAGTCAATGCCAGATTAATGCTCAACCCTCTGATCCTCAAAATGTAAGGTTTCCTTAGTTTTATAATAAAATAATCCCTGCATTTGAGAAAGTGCCTTAACACAAGTTTTTATCCTAACTTATCTGAAAGTAATGAGGATCTGTTGAATGGCTGTTGACGGTGTGAGCTGTGTATGACATTAGCCATATTATGAATCTGTTCGATCAGCAAAGGGTTTTCAACAAATTTGTTTCAGGATGATCCAATGTTAATGTAAAATTTCGAGCCTGCCAGTTTGAATGCATGATTTATGCTTTGTGAATGATGCAACCTTCAAAATATCCACCACTTTATCAAGGAGTGCCTACAGTGACAAATGGAGAGGAGCAGGCAAAAGTTATATATTTTTTGGTAATCCAATATTGGTTCCAAATTCCAGTCATAAATCAAAGCTCTTAGAGTCAGCACGCTAAACTGAGGATGTTTGATGTCTTTGCTTCAACGGAGATTAAAAAAACATGGCTTACTTTGAGTCACTCACAACTAACTTAATTGTCTAATTGGACAGAGTCATTAATGAAGAAAGAAAAGCCAAGGGACTTAATTACATTTGCATAGCTGTAGACAAACCTTTTCCCCATGCAGTGTAAGAATTATTCTGAATATGTTAAATTGTTGAACGTAAATTCAAGGGTAAAATAAAAATACGTACATAACTTTGAGTTCATTTTCTCCACCCATCTGACTCTCCCTTATTATAGGGTGCGTCACTCAGCCCATTAAAACGAAACATTAATTGCGTTATTCCCTTCCCCACATAGACAGTGCAGCCATTCATCAAGACAGTTAAAACAATGGCAATGCCTTAGTCTCAATGAAACCAGCCGTGCGTGAACGATATAGAAATCAGTAGGTCAATTCCCACTCATTATTTTGCAAAGTTTAAAGAGAGTTCGAAGCAGAATGAATGACATTTCCTACACCCGTTCAATTCATCTTTGTCGCGAAACGCGGCAACTGTTCCATGTGCTCTGGGGCGCTACACTGCGTGAAGGGCGCTATATAAACACAGGTTGTCCTTGATGTTCCAATCACTTTACAATCATCCTTCCCAGAGTAAGAGCACAATTCTAAAATTCGTTCCTCACTTGAAACTACGCTCGTTTATGAACAGGCTGAGAAATAGTGTAATATTTTTCCATAAATGTGCGGCGTTCTCGAATTTTTAAGACAAAGTGATTTTTACAGGCTATGATTAGACTATTGGTTTTGACAGCTTTATTGAATGTTCAGCTAAGTCTGTTACACTCATTTTGTCCTTTGGAACATTTTTTACAGTATATTGAAGACATAAATTGAGCACGTTTTGTAGGCGAAGATGAAGGAAATGACCAATGTTATCTAAGGTATTGTTGGCCAGGACACCAGGTGAAATTTCCATCTACATGATCTTAAACCTTCTAATAATAATAATCCTTGAATTTGATATAGCGCTTTTCACATCTTCTAGACATCTCAAAGCGCTTCACAGATTATACTGTAAAGTGAATTGACTGTATATTTTGTGGGTGAAACGCAGCAGCCAATTGCATACAGCAGTGTCCCACAAACAGTCGTGGATTGAAGTGACCAATTTATTATTGTTTTATTTGAGGGATTATTATCAGGCGTGTGGAGCGAGGAAACTTGCCCAGGGTTTTGCCCTGTTGGGAAACTAACCCAGGTCTTTCACTTGTGAGGCCAGTGCTCTAACCACTGAGTTACAGGACTCTTGAACACAGAGAACTCCTAAATGTTCTCCTGAACAGGCACAGACAGACATGAAAAATAGCTGTGACCAAAAGTAGGAGTTGGAGACGCATTTTCGAATTATTGGGTCCAATTTGTAATGTTACTTGAAGGGATTCTGCAACAGGGAACCTTGTTAGGATTCTCGAAGACCCACGAGATCTCTGCATTCAAAGAAATCCTGGTTGCCAGGGGATACGGAACTCCTTGAAAGAAAAACCATTCTTGCCTGAGGTTTGAAGAATCCAACTTAACTTCAAAGAACTGTAATTCATCGAAACTGCACACACTGAAATGAGGAGATTTGCAACCTCCCCTGGTTTACTATTTATATACCCGCATTGTGCTTTCTTGGTTGTATCTCTATTAAGTGACTACAATATCAATTATCGTTGCATTTATGAATAAATTGAAATCCTCGCATTTGATATCGCCCCTCGTGAAGTCGTTGAGACGTCTCAAAGCAAATCACGGAATGCCGTGCAAAGCGGATTGCAAGTAATGGCCACAAATCACGTCAAAATGTCCCAAATCACATTGTGGGGTATTTCATGGGGAAAGTGTAGTGACTGTGTGTTTTGTAGGCAAACATGGCACCCAATTTGCACACAGCAATGAAAAGACCCGCAGACAACCACAAAAGCGAATGGATTATATTTTATCTGAAGGATCGCTGGCTGGGACATGGAGCCTTTCACATCCACATTTGTAACACAAACATTCAGGGAGTATGATTCTACATCTACTGTGTCTATGTTGCCCACACTCCCAATTTACTCCTCTCCATTGTAGGGCTAACAATGGTATCCAGACAATCAAATAGAAACAGTCGGTCCAACAACAACAACAACAACTTGCATGTATACAGTGCCCTCTATGCCGGAAGGCATCTCTGAGCGGAGCCCAAAGCTGAGCTAGGGGGAGAGGGAATGTGACACTAAGCGCGGTCGAAGAGAAAGTTCTTCAGGCGCGACCTGATGAATGGGAAAGGAGGGGGCGAGATGAAGGCATCGAGAGAGAGAATTCCAAAGTTTTGGGACGTAGCGGCTGAAAGCACTGTCACCGATGATGGAGCAGAGGATTTGGGGGACAAGATGGAGGGACCTTGCAGAGGGGTAGAGTGGAGGGAGCGGGTATTGCTGTGAGGAGAGAGGAGGTTAGAGAGGTAAGGGGGGTGGTGCCGAGGAGGGGAGGGATTCAAATACAAGAGTGAGGATCCTGAAATTGATCTGCTCTGTGATGGAGCCAGTGTAGTTCGGCAAGGTAGCAACAGGAGTGAGTATGGTTTCGGTAGCAAGAGCCCCTCACAGTACTTTTGTAGTTTATTTGGATGGGGATCAGATTTTTGAATAAATTAAAAAAGTTGTTTTTTTCCCCGATTCTTCGGGAAATGCCAACGTGAAACTGATAAAGTAAAGCTGTGATAAATTTTCACTTGCAGTTCGACCAACTTGATTGCAATGGTTTGCATTTGGTTTGAAATGTATTGAATTCAGGTCAACTCAGGTCAAGCGGAAACAAATCTTCAAATTATACTGTGGCTTTGCTGGGAGCAAAAGAGTGAATGTTTCTCATATTTCCTGTCCTTTCTTTCTCCTCCCCCGTAAAACTGATGAAGTCTGTAAAATCATTAAAAATACGCAATTTGTAGGTAAGGTTTTAAATCAGAATATTTTCTGATTTTTGAAAGATTCTCATGTCCATAATAGCTCCTCAGATACAGTAAAATGTGTTCACTCTTCTCCCTTTCCTTTCCCACATGAGTTATGTTCGGGTTTATTTGCCATTGAAATGAGGTAAAAGTATTACATGACAAAATGTGCCTCAGTAAATGTTGTCCTGTGAAAAGAGAAGGGAGTTTGACTCGGAGAGATCTCCCTTTACCCCTTCTCTCCCTCTTCTTCCCTCTTGCCCCTATTTCTCCTTCATCACCCATCTTTCCTCCCTCTCTCTTTTGCCCCCCCTTTCTGCCCTCTCTTCCTCCCTGCTCTACACCACCTTTCCCTCCCTCTCCCTCCCTCTCCCCCCTTGCCCTCTTTTCCCCCTTTCTCCCCTGGCCCCATTTCTGCGGCTGTTTGTGGGATACTGCTGTGCGCAATTTGGCTGCCGCGTTTCCCCCACAAATATAGTCTATTTTCCTACTCTTCTTCGTCCTGCTCCGACCCCTCCCTCACCCCCACCCCGCTCTGGTCCCTACCTTTGCGATGTTGTTGTATTCTGTGAAGCGCTTTGAGACGTCGATAAGATGTGGAAAGCGCTACATAAATGTCAGTATTATTATTTTATTATTATAGAGAAAACAAAACGGTCATTCATGGAACATTGCTCATCATAAATTGGTTGCTGAGCTTGGCAACACATTAAACAGTCACTTCGCTTCGAGTGAAATGAGACATCTTGGTGACCTGATAAACAAATGCAAGGATTATAGTTGGTATAAAAGAACAAAGGCTGCGAGCACACGCAATAGTTATTGCAGGAAGTTGTTTAATTAGGCATTCCGTCTCCAAGCCAAACATATTCCTGGGCAGAATGTCCAAGTGTTATTTTGATCTGCAAAATAGATTGGCGGCTGTTCCATTAAATCCACCAATAGACACGAAAACTACTGGCAGTGGGGAAGTCTCACCCCAAGCCATTGAAATGGCTCGCGAGATTCTTTTGAAAAGCTTGTCAATTGACAGCACAATAATCTCGTACTGTAAGAGCATGTCTCCTCAAACATCACTTCTTTCAGCTAGGTTTAAATGCAAGTCAGTTCAGAGATCGCTCTGTGTAAATCTCCATCTTATCCCGTAGCAGAAAGCAACCATTCTCAATCTGTGTGTCTGAAGAATTCTGAAATCTTAAATCAGGTCACTGACAGGATCAGCGAATAATTCATCCCTTTAATCCTTCCAGCACTGAGATAGCAAGTGACTGCAAATAAACGTTCAAACAAGATGTGTAATTTTGTGGATTATTTCAGGAATAATTTGATGTTCTGCGATACTGCTAGAGACTTTAACATTTTTTCCACTACAATTCTTAATTCCTTAGTCTGTTTATTTCTATTTAATATAGTGATTTTTACATCTTCTAGACGTCTCAAAGTGCTTTGCGGAATAAACTGTAAAGTGAATTGACTGTATATTTGTCAGCAAAATGCAGTGTATATCAAATGCAATGTATGTATGATTGAGTAACCAAATTAATATTAATTTATTTTTCTTGAGGGATTATTATCAGGCATGTGGAGTAAGGAAACTTGCCCAAGGTTTCTTCCAGATGGGAATTGAACCCAGGTCTCTCGTTTAATTAATTCAGTAAGCAGGGTGCATCCCTCTAGCAAGGAGAGAATGTATACACTATCAGAGATGCAGGCTAAATGGCAGGCACATGTAGAACTGTCAATCTGGTTTGGATACACTTACACACAGTGATGGGTTTCCACATGTGTCTCTGCATGTGTCCCACAAACCAAAAGAAAATTTCTGACAGTAAAACCAGCGGATAGCTTTCTCAGATGGATGTTGAAGATCCATTCAAAAGTGAAGGCAGTTTCTCTCAACAACAACAAAAACCAAATTTGATTTATATAGCGCCCTCCATGCTGGATGGCGTCTCAGAGCGCTTCACAATAGCGGATCCCGGGACCGAGCCAGGGGCAGGGGTAGAAAGGTGACCAAAGGCGCGGTCGAAGAGAAAGGTCTTCAGCTGGGAACTGAAACTGTGAAGAGAGGGGGGCGAGGCGAAGCGGGTGAGAAAGGGAATTCCAGAGCCTTGGGGCATAGTGGCTGAAGGCACGGCCGCTGAGGGTGGAGTGGAGGATTTGGGGGATATGGAAGAGGCCAGACACAGTGGAGTGAAGGCAACGGGAACTGGTTTGAGGAGAGAGGAGGTCAGAGAGATAGGGGGGTGCAGAGGAGTGGAGGGATTTGAAAACAAGGGTGAGGATCTTGAAGTCGATCCTCTCGGGGATAGGGAGCCAGTGAAGTCTGGCAAGGACTGAGGTAATGGGGGAGTTTAGTATGGGTGAGTATGCGGGCGACAGAGTTTTGGATGAGTCAATAATCTCTGTCAATAATCCCTCAAATAAAATTTATGTAACACTGCTGTGTGCAAATTGGCTGCCGAGTTCACCTTCAAAACATACAGTCACCACACTTTAAAGCAAATCCTTTCAAATGACCTTTGGCTGTGAAAGGCACCACATGAAACGCACGGATTGTTTCCAGTTGCAGATGTGTATAATCCTTCAGAAATGAATCAAAGTTTCAGCGCGAGTGAAGGGGGAAACGGGAACAAACTTTTTAAGTTGATTGGCCTGTTGGCAAGTGATGAAACAACAGTTAAAGAGCTCTGAGCAACGAAAATAAGGAGCGCATTTGTAGTTTACATGGGAAGTGTGTGATTCCAAATCTTTAACAAGCCTCACGCCACA
Source organism: Hydrolagus colliei (assembly GCA_035084275.1). Lineage (NCBI taxonomy): Eukaryota > Metazoa > Chordata > Chondrichthyes > Chimaeriformes > Chimaeridae > Hydrolagus > Hydrolagus colliei. The sequence continues at coordinate 10,071,706 of CM068762.1, read as the reverse complement.
GTGGATGCTAATGGTACTTACACTCATTACAGTCACCCAGTTTATTACTGTTGCATGTCATCATACGGTACGTCTGTGCATCTCGCAGATTCCATTCTGTGCTGTCCTGCATCACAAGTACGCAGAAAGCCCGTTTGGTATGTACTCCACAGCGTAAAATACAACTTCGAGTGCAGGCAACTTCATTGTATCAGTGTTAACCTTTAGCCTGTTGGAAATCCATCTGAATATACGCGGCTAAATTCGGTCCATTGTAGGCAGAGCATTAAATGCTGATTTTTTAAGTGTGCCATTTTTCAAAAGCAAAACTTCCTCCCATTTGCTTCTACTGTGTTGAAGTCCAGTCTATAAGAGTAATATTCTTTCGAGTCTGTGCGCGAGACAGTTATGTTCTGGGTAGTGTAATTTACAGTGTAAGGTCTGTTAGATACCAAATTAATACAGTCAGAGATGAAGGCAGACCATAACAGTGTGAAATAGTTTACTTACACTGCAAGCAGAACCGATCACTTGTAGATTACTTATGTCTTGCTTAGCTGGACACCATATTAGTTTAGATATTTTGTCTCGCTTTCAGATATTTATATATTGTACATATATATAGAGAGAGATATATATGGGATATCATATATAGCTGTCATAACTACATTGTACATTACACGCAATCAATTCTTTGCAACACACGTTCAACCCGTTCTTAGCCTTTCAAGACTCATTCTGCAATGAACATTGATATGTATTGTTATCAAGGAACTTGGGAAAACCCCACTTGGAAAACCAAAATTCCATGGCCCTATTTGGAAAGAGAGGAGCGTTTCTCTTTTCTGGTGTCCCGTCCAAAGATCCCCCACAAATAGCACTTCATTATATTTTGTAGACAAAGCCAGTGTACTTATATACTGTATATTTGTAGGCTACCACCACAGTCAATTTGCATGGAGCAAATTTGTATATCGAATGAATGTCAGGATCTTTCTTTTTTAATCAAATTGCGCGCAGCATTTCTGCAGGTAATGGAGCTAACAGCAAAGTCATAAACAGCGATTCGGGGGACAAGGGAGGCGGGGAGGAATAGACAGAAAGCCCAGAAGCACAAACATTAATTTCTAACAGGCTCGGTATAATCCCAGTCGCTTTCCCAATGAAATCTGATTTGCAACAAACATTTGCAAAGCAGATATTTTCAATCTTTTCTCTTCAGCCGGAGGCTTGAATATTTAGGCATCAGTTGCTGTATCATATCTGCTTTCACTGTCGTTTGCCAATTTCCCTGCAAAACATTTCCAAGCAGGAAATTGTTTTACTTGACTTTCCTTTCGCAGCTGACGAGCGACTAAGGAAGAGACGGGTGGAGTTCATGTGGAGTGTAAACACCAGCATGGACTAGTTAGGCCAAATAGCCAATTTCCAAGCTGCACATAATTGTACATATCATTTGAGTCATTTTCTTAATTGCTACAACTAACAATAAAGACAAGCACATAACTGCGTACGGAGCATTTGGCAATCATAACAATGGTTATATCTTCACCAGACGCTGGGGGAAAGTGGCAGTTCTTTTTTCCGCCTGGAGATCATATTCTTACCAGCAATGTTGGAATATTAATCCCTGCGTTTGATGTGTCGTGTCTTTCGCGTCAGGAGGACATGTCCGCAAAGTGCTTGACATGATACTCTGTGTAAATTGAGTGCATATGCATTTTGTAGGCGAACGCAGCAGCCAATTTGTGCGTGGCAACACGCGCCCGTTCAGCATTGAAGCGAAAGCCCTAATATTGTAGATGACTCGGATTTCTCATCCGCTATGAACATCGGTTGTTCTGTGGCTGACATCATAAGCAATCTTGCAGCCCACAGTGCGAAGATGTTTATGCCATATGGAGTTATATGGATGAGTACGTGAGCCATAATTCCGGTGTCCCTTTGGGACGGCTTCAAGCTGTTACAAGCTCTTTGGCTTCTGAATGCAATGCAAGAGGGAGTGAATGGAAATCGTAAATTGCTAACAGTTAACTGGGATCGATGTCTCTTCTGCACTAATTCTGTACACATGCACAGAGATACACATATACACAAGCATGCCTGTGTTTACATTACACATCCCGTAATAAGTACTGTGTAGTCCATTGCTCTGGCCAAAGACTAATGCATGTTCTCCATCAAATCAGTGTTCGTTTTTCACAGAACAAAAGCCTTATCTATTCACGTTGTCTAAGATGATTTGGGGAGAGTGGGGGGTGAAGGAAAAGAGGCTACAGCATATAACAATAGTCAGTGGATACATTACAAGACATCAATAAGATGAATGTTACAACAGGGATGCTATAACGCGCAGTATCCCTGCAAAATGACAGCATATGATTGCAATGGGAATAGACAATGAGTGCCAAGAATCTGTCAGACCCAGGAATGTAAGTCATTCATTGCCATTGAAGGGGGTTGTACTTGCTCCCCCTTCGACTTACATGGAGGGAACTCGCTTGAACATTTCCTGACACATGGCATTGAGGAATAGAGACATCAAGAAGAGAGAGAAAAAAAATTGCTCGAGTGTATGAAAATGCCTTTTCCTCTGATTCGCTCTGGTTTGGTCACTTTAACTAACCACCGAGGGTAGTGTTTCACTTGCTAGGAAAGTTTTTTTTTAAAAAGTCAGCCGGGTGTCTGATTTGGTCTGTAACACAGTCAGAAATCCATCACTGTGCTTAAGAATTATCTACTGGTTTGGTTCGGGTGAGCTGTTAAACCAAGGCCCCAGCTTCACCAGTTCAAGAAGCTGTTTAAAGATCACACAGTACCAAAAGAAGAGAAGGGAGTTTTTCCTGGTGTCCTGACCAACAACCCTCCACCTGATGATGAAATAAATCGTTCTCTTCATGGCTGTTTGAGGGACCGTGCTATCCGCAAATTGCCTGTTGCATTCATGCAGACATGCAGATATTACAGCTTGACAGTAAAATTGAGCTTTGGCTCAAACTGTGGAGTCCTGTAGCTCAGTGGTTACAGCGTTGTAAGCGAGAGACCCTATGTTCAGGTCAGGGTGAAACCTTGGGCAAGTTCCCTTACTCCACATACACGCCTGATAATAATCCCTCAAAAAAACAACAACAATAATAAACTGTTCATTTCAACCCACGACTGTTTGTGGGGGACGCTGCTGTGCACAATTGGCTGCCATGTTTCGCCCACAAAATATACAGTCAATTCACTTTGCAGTATAATCTGTGAAGCGCTTTGGGACGCCTAGAAGACGTGAAAAGCGCTATTTCAAATGCAAGGATTATTATTACTGTGTTATGATTATTGTTTATTAAACTCCCCCTTTGTTAAGCGCTCTGAGAGGCTACCCTGCGCGAGGGGCGCTATATAAACGTTTCCGTTGTCGCGGATGGCCTTGCTCACTTCTGACACTGCAGCGCTCTGAGCAAGGTTAAGGCGAAAAACAAACGTTCCATTTCCCAGCACTCGGCTGGCATCCTCTGTTCTCCCTAATCAGCACTAAAATAATAAATCAGGCGCTGAGCAGTCCGCACATGCTTCTGTTTAGAGGCAAAATTGCCGAGTGAGAATTGTCAAGACCTCCCACTGGCCAAACAGGGTAGAGACTGGTGTGGTCGCAAATCAAAGCACGGAGAGCCACGGTGTGGCTGTTACTCGGCGTAAAGTTTAAAAGATACACTTCATCAAACCCGACTGTTCCTGGCGCAGGCCCGGAGAAAGTTTATTAACCACATTCATTTTGGCGCATTAAATGTTAATGGGCGATTCGCAAAAGGTTGCAAGCAATAAATTGACGGTAATGGGACACTCGAGACTAGGGGGGGGAAAGGGAGTGTGGGTAGGGAGGTGGGTGGTGATGGGATTGGGGCAAATATAATCTCTGAGCTGTTTCCTGCCTAACCTTCGCCTTCCAGTTCGAATATTATTAAGATTTCTGTAAGTTAATTTGTTCCCCTCTGTAGAGAGAGAAATATATATATTGTATATATTTTATATATATATATTTGTGGCGGGGAGGGGGGCAGAATTTTTAATATTCTTCAATATTAGATTTCAGTGTCAGTTACCATGGCGATACGTGCTTAATTTCCCCAGATGCTCGAACAAGCCTTGGCTTTCTTTCGTTTACAACACAAATATTATAATTCATAACTTTAGACTCAATTAAATATCCCGTTGTGAGTCTCAGAGGCATTTGTTAACGTTTCTGTGCAATCTCACAAATTAAGTTCCGAAAAATCCCACAAATTTTGCTCCACGAACACCTCGTATCAAAACAAAGAGACGCAGATCATTTGAACCTTTCGATATTTTGTTTCAAAGATGATTCTTAGCTTTCCAAAGCGGGGAGGGTTGGGGGTGGTGGGTGGAGGGTATTGGGGGATGACGGCATGGTAATTGTTTTGAAGTATTTCCTTTTCCTGCCCATGTCTTTTGCTAATACATAGCAGAGTAATCCAGTAACGTTAGTGGTGATACAACCCATGAGCATTGCTTGCAGCCTTCCGCACTGCGCGAATGGGAAACTCACTCAACTTGTACTGCATTCCTCTGCCTATCCCTTTTGCTCAGCCATACATGTCCCATGACCCATTCAAGCCTCTATCAGTGTCCGGACCTTCATCCATTATGCCTCTAATGTCTGGAGCTCCCTGATGCCTCAATCCCTCCACCTTGCCTTCTCTCTCTCTCTCTCTCTCTCTCTCTAAACCTGTGGGACACTGCTGAGTGCAATTGGCTGCCACGTTTCGCCCACAGAATGTACAGTCAATTCACTTCGCAGTACATTCTGCAAAGCGCATTGAGACGTTTCGAAGATGTGACAAGGTGCTGTATCAGATGCAAGCATTATTATTAGTAGTATTATCATCTATCGCTTTAACCGTGACTTTGATCATTCACCCTTCTCCCTTACTCGGCATCCAACCCCACCACAGCCCTCTGACAAACTATCCTGCATGAAGGATGCCATATAAATGCAAATGCAAGTGTTCTCTGCTATTCCGTTTGATGTCAACTTTGGCCTAAATTAGCCCTAACTTAATTCACTGCGAGTGGAACCAATAGAGCCATAAAGGTGTAAGTGTACGTCCAAAATTTGGGGGAAACGTGTGGCAATGAGAAGAGTCCAGCAGTAAAAGATTACGTTGTCAACTAACAAACATGTAGGGATCGTCTGCAAAATAACTCTGGAGTTGGTAAAGCACCGAGCAGAGTATCTCTCGCGAAACAATTTTTTTTCTTAGCTGGAATGTCGATGAAGAACACTTCATTGCAAGGAAAAAGGAGTCAATAAGTATGACTTTGAATCAGATAGCACAAGAGGTCGGTATCATTACGTGAGGGATTAAGAATTGAGGTGTTTAACCAGCCGTCCGTTCACTTGTGTCCATCCAGGGGCATATTCAGAGTTTCTGAAAGGAAGAGGTAAATAGCGCCAACTATTCCACTAAATTTCACTTAGCTGACAGCCCGTTAACACATTGAGCGAAAAAGAATCACAAACACAATAAGTGCGCTGGCAACATTTAAGTTCATTTTCCAACTGAACTCTCTCAATCGTTGAGGTAGCAATGGACAATGAACACATTGGAGGTTGGCTAAGAGAATGTTACGTGGACTGAATGGAAAAAGTTATGGAGAGAGAGAGAGAGAGAGAGAGAGAGAGAGCGAAGCCTTCAATCTCCGAGTTGGGAAAAATGCACAGGCACATTGACATTCGAGTAAGTGATTTCTCTTTAATTCTACCAAGCAAACACACTGTGGCAACAGGAATCATGTTAACAAGTATTGTTACTATCCACCTGAACAGCAATATGCTTGCTCAGGTGGCCGTTTAAGATTCCCATGGCACCATCAGGAAAGAGAAGAGGGTTTCTCCCAGTGTCCTGACCAACAATCTCCCAGATCAAATTGGCCTTTCGTGTCATGCTCTTTGTGGGAGATTGATGTGTGCAAATCACCCGCGGGGGTTCGTGCATAGAGTACAGTCACTAGACTTTATGGTACATTCTCGGAAGCCCTTTGAGGCGTAAACGATGTGCGATACGAAAGGCAAGGACTATTATTACTGTTATTAATTTATTGCAGACTTGTGTAGTGTGTCATAATTCATGACAATGATTAAGAAAATTATCATAGTAATAAATAATGACAGCTATTAGAATTATTAGTGGCAGAATTCAGAAAGGAAACCATTATATCAATGGAAAGGAAATAAATAGAGGTACAAAACAGAACGCAGCTTTGGAACAATAGAGAGTGCCACCCGCCATGGTGTGCAGATCATAATTAACTTGCTTCTACTCACTTCCTGAGTGTCATTCTCCTCTGCTCTCTGCATAGCCTAATCAAGCCCAGAGCTGACATGAAGGAGCTTGATGGCCACTGCTGTGCAAAGCAAATCTAACACTACAGTGGCGTGAGATGCAGGCAGTTTCGGGCGAGCTAATTTCTTTTACACAAGCAACCGAAACCTGCTCAGCAAAAATCCAAACCACAAGCGAGTTGCATCTTCCTGCAAAATTGTGGTGTGTTTTTTTTTGTTTGTCAGAATAATCTTTGGTATTAACACATTGATATATTATGGAATTCTACAACACGCCAGAAAATTACTTGATATCTGTCATTGAATATCCCACTGGGTAAATTGAGATCCGGAATACTGGACAGGGTGTATTGGAAATATTACGGGGCATTTTGCGGAATGCTCAATCTGCTAATTTACTGAGAAGAGTGGTTTCCATTGGAAACATTTCAAAAACTGTACGCCTAAATAACATGCTGCATGAAATGGGAGGGAGTGGGGCCGGCTAGTGGCTGGGTGGGGGGCGGCAGGGGGGGGGGGGGAGAATTGCTGGACAATTTCTAAAGCAGCATGCTTGATAATTTACGGGATACCAATGATCAGGTTGTGGAATAGGACATGTTCTGTCACAGCTTGACAACTCGCTTTGTGATTCAATTGGGCCTGGTCGTACTGTGTGTGTAAACGGTGGAAGAGAGATCGAGCGAGAGAGAGAGAGAGAGAGGAGAGAGCAAGAGAGAATGGGGCAGTGGTGTGGGGGTGGTGCAGAAAGGAACAGCTCAAGTATACAAGCAAGGCTCGATTCACTCTCATTTCATCTTTGGACAAAGCCTGCCAATGTAACCTTGACGAATATTGAGGAAGCCGGAAACAAAGTGAGAATTAGAGCATTGAGGTGCACTTGAAACACTCTCTTCTGAGTGCCTGGCTGTGCCAAGCAGACAACCACAACTTGCATTTATACTGCGTCATTCGCATAGAGTGCTACCTCATAGTGTTGCGATGAGATGAGAATCGAGGGGGATCAACAACAACAACAACAACAACAAAATTACACTTGTATAACGCTTTTCACGTCAGGAGGACGTCCCAAGGCGCAGTATCGGTCTAGTCTACTGATCAATGCTTTTTACTGATTGCTTCGGAATCTCAATCATATAAAATCAAGCACTCCATTCATGGACTAATGGCACAGAGACAGCACTAAACTCACACTGTCATTATAGCTGGAGTCAGAAACTCATAGTAAAGTGGGAAATTTAGTTTCAACTGTTTAAAAATCCTTCATCCTTAGCTTTGATATATCGCTCTTCACGTTGGGAGGACGTCTCAAAGTGCTTCACGGCATACAATGTAATCTGTCGTGACTGTATTTTGCAGGCAATTTTGCACACAGTAATATCCTGCAAACAGCTACAAAGTCCATTTTTTTTTAGTGGGGTCAAATGGGATTTTTAAGGTCCATCTGAACAGGCTGGTGAGACCCCGGTTTAGCATCACGATTGTAAGTGAGGCCTCTAACAACACAGCGCACTCGCTCGCTGAATTGGAGTGTCAGCCTTCGTCTATTTTTGTTCAAAATGCATGGCTGTTTGTGGGTCCCTGCTGTGCGCAATTGTCTGCAGTGTTTCACACACAACATATACAGTCAATTCGCTGTAAATCCTGAGTAATACAGCCACCCAAACAGCAAACCTACAAACTGCTTTGAGACATCCTGCTGACCTGAAAGGCACTATATCAAATGTAAGAATGACTAGTATTATCATTATTATTTGAACCCACAAACTTCTGACTCGAGGACAAGCTTACTGCCAACTGAACCGGGTTGACACACAATTGCAGTCAGTAGTATATTAATGTGCCTCAGGGCTATTATGCTTTACATTTTCCACGTATCTATAGATAACATTAATATTAATATTAATTAATGGAAACACACTGTGGAAAGAGACTTGGGGATTACCACTGGGGAAGGAGCTCAAGAGAAGAAGCATCTTTATAATCATAAAATCTCAGTCGCAATCAATTAAAACAAACTCAATTTATTCCATTTCACAAATGCCGCTACACAGGAATAATTACGGGCAAAAAAAAAAGTTCTTCAAATAAAACTAATTTAATTGCTCTAAGTAATATGAAGTAGTGACTTGAGCAGTACTTATTTTCGATCTACTCACATATCATTTCTATTATTTCTACTGTGTAGAAATATTAAATTAGTGAGATGTCTTCATCTGAATGAAAATCCAGCAGCATTTTATTGGAACTCCCTGGTGGTTTCAGTTTGAAACATTTATGCATCCAGTAAAAAAAAACACGTGCATGAGAGCTCCTTAAATCCACTTTCAGCTCTTCAACGGATTAATCTCAATGGATTAAAATACAATTTTTCAAAGTTACTTGTACATAACGGCCTACCACTTGACCTGTACTGTAACGTGTGAACCCCTGTCTTGTTAAGCTTTCCAGGGAATGTGAAGGTGGCTTTCGGTGGTGGGGAGGAAATAGGTGACTAACCTGCGTCAATCAGAACTTATTCCTCCAGGTAAAGCATGGACAAGGTTTGATAGGCAAACATTCTCACAGAGTTATTTTATTATCTCCAGGCGTGATTATCCCTTAACAAAAAAAATTAAATATACAAAGCAATAATCATTTCTTTATTCAAACTACGTCTATTTGTGAGACACTGCTGTGTTCAAATGGGCTGCCACGTTTCACACACAATATATACAGTCAATTTGCTTTACAGTATATTCTGTGGAACCCTTTGAGACGTCTCGCAGACGTGTTTATGCTAGACTTATTTCCTTCTTATTATTATTAATCAGAACTCAACTATTAAAGCATGGCAAAAATGCCATAACGACAGATAGTATACGCTTGGAACTGAGGTAACCTAAATGATTGCATACAGCACACACATCCATAATGTCTGATTGCTATTTAGAAAATATTCAATTAAACTCAAGCGCAACAAGAAATATAAAGCAAAAAAAAATCCATCTCTGCCTTATTGCTGTGAGATTTCCTATTAATGCAGGTGACCCCTGAAATAATGGGAAAATACTACAGCTTGCTACTCAGCGGCTTAGAAACAGAAATAAATTAAAGACTGTCTGTACAATAACACACACAGCTGCATGACAGGCTAAATCTGATGGATTTAATTAGCCAACTCAGAGTCAAATCTGCTTTCTGTACCGCTGCAGGTCCTTTTTTCTCCAAAAAAGATAGGGGTTTTGAAAACACACACTGTATTCAGCTTAAACATGGCGTTTGGAATTGTTCTTCAGTTTAGTCGAGGTTTCGGGGGGGACTTGGGACGTCCTCCTGACGTGAAAGGTGCTATGCAAAGCGCAATTTTGTTGTTGTATTTTTGTTGCTGATGTTGATTGGAACCTGACAGGAATCGGGTCTCAGTCATAGTTAACGTGGAGCTCGTGTAGCTCAGTGGTTGGAGCGCTTGCCTTACAAGCGTGAGACCCATGTTCGAATCCAGGCAGGTCAGGGCCAAACCTTAGGCAAGTTTCCTTACTCCACAAGCCGAATAATAATCCCTCAAAATAATGAAATTGGTCATTTCAATTCACGACTGTTTGTGGGATACAGCTGTGCGCAATTGGCTGCCACGTTTCGCCCACAAATATATACACTCAATTCACTTTACAGTACATTCTGTGAAGTGCTTTGAGACATCTAGAAGAACCACAATTGGAGGTATAGAGTGTTCGAAAGCTTTGTGGTAGCTAAAAGCGCGGCCATCAATGGATGAGACAGATAGATTAATGATTTGTTACTTTTGGATGAATTTAGTTGAGGAAATAATGTCATGCAAATTCTGGTAGGGGGTGAGTTGGGGTGGTGGGAGGGGGGGGTATGTTGTTTCTTCAAGATGGGATCTCCAATGTACACTTCTATCACTAGATGGGGCCATAGTTTTATCCAAAGTTTTCTGCAAAGACTTGGCAGTACAATCAAATCTGGTGTTGCTCTCTGATGATGTCGCGCTGGCAACAAAGTGACCTAATCTGCAGAAAGTTAGGACGCAAATTATATTGGATCACAGAGGGGCTAGGTATAAAGGAAAGGCCCCATTTCACTGATCCAGTTTTCTCAATAAGCACGTCGTGGAGATCAATGGATTTGACAACTATTTCCATCTCGGTGCTATACTTCATTGCGGCTTAACCACTGTTGCAATTACCACAGACTTCCATTTCAAAGCCAATCTTAAATTTGATTTACTCTATTTTATCCCACGCTTCTGTGCCTCTAATCCCTTCTGCAACGAAAAATTTCCAACTCTTGTTAAATTAGTCCATGCTTATCACGTTAACTCAACCTGCATGCCAGCTAGTCCCATATATATTTGCTATTTCTCTTCCCGGAAGATTTGCTTCACCTAAATTCTCAGCATGATCTTCTCGTCTACCTCTTGTAATGTTGCTTCTTGTATTGTGCTCTGCGTTCAGCTCAAAGAACCCATTATCATCCATTTCATCAGTTCCCCCTCATTATTTTAAATACCTGTCTTACATTATGCCCCATCAACTTGCTTTGTGCTGAGAAGAATAACCTAAGGCCAGTCAACCTCTTTCTCTGCATGCATCCGAGCACTCTGAGCCATGTTGCTCCCTGTACTAAAGCCTCAATTACCCTATTTATACAGCGTTTATTAAAATTTAACGTTTCTTCTGTTTTATTACATAATTGAAATAATTCAAAGTTTGATAATACATATGAATAATTTGCCGCAGCTGAAAAAACTTTGATGCATAATTAAACACAAGGGAAAAGTTGTTCAGATATTTATGATGGTGACGCCTGTCAAAGATTGGGGAGAGGGGAGTTCTGTATTCACCTTGTCAATTGTAAGCAGAGGAACACTTCCACTTGCTTTAACAAGCTACCAGGTAACAGAACGAAACCTCGCTTTTGTGTGAATCCGGAATCCCATTAAAAAAATACCGCAAATGACAAAATATTCTGCCAAGCGCTTTGAGATGTCTCAACGACGTGATGCGGCGCTGTATCCGACGATCAAGTGCAAAGATTATTATTTCTTATGTCTCTTGTTAATAATTTAGGCACCATTTGTATTCAGCAAACGAGTAGGCCGACTAAATGAGGTAAATCATGGGAGATTAAATGAAGGAATCCAATGGGACACATCAGGACGCAGCCTGGAGAGTTGAGTGTGGGACCTTTCTGCTGCGAATCACTCAGTTCTGCGGAGCCCAGCCTGCCTTTTCATCGACCGAGTTATCAACTGGGTCCAGAGCAAAGAGGATTAAATGTAAAGCGTTCGCTCCCTCCCTCCCTCAGCACGATGAGCGCAAATCTCATCAAATAAAATAACCAGAGCAACCCACCACCCCATTGGAGTGAGCAAATGCCTAACAATAATATATAATAATAATAATCTTTGCATTTGATATAGCACTTTTTCAAATCTTCTAGATGTCTCAAAGCGCTTCATAAAATACACTGTAAAATGATTGACTCTACATTTGTGGGTGAAATGCAGCAGCCAATTGCGCACAGCAGCGTCCCCCACAAACAGTCGTGGATTGAAATGGGCAATTTTATTACTGTGTTTTTTTCTGGAGGGATTATCATGAGGCATGTGTGTGTGTGTGTGTGTGTGTGGATTGAGGAAACTTGCCCAAGGTTTGGCCCTGACCTGCCTGGATTCGAACACAGGTCTCACGCTTGTGAAAGGCTAGTGCTCTGACCACTGAGCTACAAGAGCTCCAAAGTGCAGGCTTCATGTGGCAATCTTCGTCCAGGTCAGACTGCGTGACGGGTGGAGACTAGAGAGAAAGTGCGCGGGGAGAGCACACTGTACCAGTTGCAGGTATCACATTCGCAGATTCTCGCTCTGTTGCTATGGAAGCGTTTGGTTGCAAGTGTTCCGAGCTGCACGATATGCCTCAGCGATTCGGCGACGGTTAGGAACTTTGACAGCTCATTTAAAATGGTCTTGCAATAGCACAACCGTATATGACATCAAAGTAGCGCTGATGATAATCATATCCAGCGTGTTATCCAACCGGTCCAGACATCTGAACCATGGAATAAAACAGTCAGAGTATGGTCAAATGCATCATACAAAAAACAACATTACTTGCCTGGACATACACACTTGCGTTCCTCCCCGCAGCTTTATCGGGCGGCTTATTAGCGGCTGAATTTCACTGTCAAAACTGTTCATCAACTGATCAACTGTCTTCCTCAAATCCTTTTAATCCTGGAGAATTTTCCTGCCTCTATTTTGTAGCCACAACTAATACACAGGGATGCAATTTCCCTCGAGGATCGAGCGCTTTTTATTTAATAGATAATTCACTTGGTGTCTCATTTTCGGAAAGGTACAAATGGTGTTTTTTGCCCCCACCCCCCACATCCCTCTGGGGAAGGCTTACAGATAATCTTCTTCCTTACATTTCTTCAATTAAATACTTTATGTTTTCGCCCACACACAAAAAGATACAATCAATTCACTTTAGAGTACGTTCTGTGGTCACGTTTCTTCCCTCTGATTTTACAATAAATATTCTGGTATAATTAATTAATGCTGGTTTTGGGGGGAAAAAAGCAGAATCAGTTTGATGTACGGTCCATGCGTTTGAGAAAGCGATCGGGAGGAAAAAGGATTTGCGTCCCAAATAAAAGTGTTGGATTTTAAGCGCAAGACTTGAGTGATTAATAAGATGAGTTGACTCACTTTGGAATTGGAATTGAGACATCACATTGCAGCTAAAAAATAAAGTCCAGTGAGCAAGCGCTCGCATAAGGGAAGCTATATAAATGCAAGCTGTTGTTGTTGATGAAGGGACACACACAATTTGGGACTATGTCACTTGGGACTCTCTTGCTTGATTCCATTTTTTGTAATTAGGGAGTGATTTTTCAAGTACATGGTCACCCTCCGCCACCCCCGCCCACTTTAGAATTTTCCACATTTTTACCCTGGTTCATAAGAAGCCAACAACGATTCTCCTGGGAGCAAATGTAGTGGCCTTTTCTCATACCTTTCAGTAAATGTATGTATACGTGGATCGATCGATTTATGTATGTGTGTTTGTGTATGCACACATGCATCCTATGTGCATGCATGCGTACATGTGTGTATGTACTGGTACGTACATTTACTGTGTACAATTCTTAACACCAATTTTGATCTCTGATGTTTCAATTCCGAATACCTTTGGAAACATTGTAATTCGCTGAAATAAACTGAAATTACATACAAACAACAAAGGCAGGGAAATTCTCTGGTACCATTACCTCTCAACAGAATCGGCCCTTGTCTTTATCCTGCTGAGATTCGGAATAGAAGCGGAGCTTTAAAGACTGACGAGGGAGGAGATAGAGGGGAGGGCCTGAACTCTTTTGAGGTATGTTTAGGTAAAGGTTTCCACAATGGAAAAAACACAAAGTAGAGTCTCCTTTCGAGCGATTGTATGAGCGGGCACGAATTCCCGAGACTTCAGAGAAAATTGAGGTTCATGATGAAATGCTCAAGCGTGAATATATTAACAAATCACACGGGATGATTTGCATTGCTTCCATAATGATTGTAAAGAATGAGGGTAGACATGACAAAGCTGCGGCTGAAAGCTCTATACTATTTCTACGACTACTGATAATAATAAGCCTTCCATTTGATGCAGCGCTCCATCACGTCTTCGAGACGTCTCAATCTTTCACTGATCACTGGACAGAGATGGCACCAGAAGATTAAAATAACCGCTAACATTAATCCAATCTTTGAAAAAAAAGATCAGAAGCGCGATCTTGGGAACTAATAAGGCCATTAGCTTGACATTCCTACTGATAAAAATAATATTGAAGTCCGATATAAAAGTGAGGCTGACACTGAAGCATGTTTGACGAGAGGAGAAGGAATGATTTCAAGTCCAAATCAGACTCTTGTCACAGTAGGAAGCTTAGAGCATGGGAAAAGATAATTTGGTCATCATTATATCTCTGCAGGTGCCAACTCCCTCACTGGAGTAATCTGTTATAATAATAATAATTATCTTTGCATTCGATATAGCGCCTTATCACATCTTCTAGCCATCTCAAAGCGCTTCACAGAATATACTGTAAAGTGAATTGACTGTTAATTTGATTTGTGGGTGAAATGTGAAAGCCAATTGTGCACAGCAGCGACCCAACAACAGTCATGGATCGAAATGACCAATTTTTATTATTGTGTTTTTTGGGGGACGGATTATTATTAGGCATGTGGAGTAAGGAAACTTGCCCAAGGTTTCGCCCTGATCTGCCTGGATTCGAACATAGGTCTCACGCTTGTAAGACGAGTGCTCTAAATTTGGGACAAAGCAAACTAGGAAGTTAACTCCGGGTTAGCTGAGGGATAGAGGGGGGGGGACACAGAAGGTAGCCTCGCAGGTGATCAGCGTTTGGAAGCAGCGTGCAGTCAAAACAGGCGGACAAGACCAACTTGCAGGCAAGGACTGCTGAAATAAATTGAGAGTTCTACAGCCGAGGACAGTTAAAAACCTAGTCATTAAAGCAGCTGAAGAGAAACGGCAAGAGTTACAGCAGAGGCAGAGAGCTCAATGGCAATTTCCATTTCAGCTACAATTGAACAAGTCAAATTGATTGTCATAAGGAGCGTCAGACACTGACATTAGCAGGTACCATTATTAATACAAACTAAGATACTTGATTGTGTTTCTTCCAGACACCCACGCACCCCCCCCCCACAATCCCCAGGTGGTTTCAGTGATTCTCTGTCCAAATCATACCTAAGCCGCTCGCTCAGTAATCTACGTAGAGCAAGATATCCCCCTTTCAAAATGTCAAACAAATTGAATCATTAGAAATTAGAGCGATGTTCCGTTTCAATCAGAACGTGGGCTGAGGAGATATAATTATTTCATTAATAATTTATTTCATATAATATAAGGCACACTTCCTCTACAGAGCTGTAATTGACTTTTGGAAGATTGCATTAAAGGCCCCTGAACTATTAACCACCATAGTGTGTGTGTGTGTGGTTGGGGGGGGGGGGGAAAGTGGGGTTGGGGGGTTGATTTCTAGGCAGAGAGCTGACATGCTGAGCCGGCAATGCTATTGAGTGGGACACACTTGCAGCTTTGAGGCTCGCTCTCGTTGGTTTCCTCGTCCCTGCCGTGTTGAAGAGACTGACTGACACGAAAGAGAGACGGTAGCGTTAACTAGGTGCCTGGATTGTTTGTGCTGCTGGGTGAAAGTTTCCTTACTCTTTGCTTCTTCTCTAATTGCCTAGCAGCGATTAGGAATCCCGATTCGCAATCGTTTTCCCGGAGAGAATCATTGTGTAAAAAAAGATTGTTTTTTCTACAAAAAATAACAAGAATAATTTGGTCACTCAATCCTCGGATGTTCGTGGGACAATAGGTTGCCGCGTTTCGCCCACAAAATATACAGGCGCTTCACTCTGCAGTATTATCTGAGACATCTCAAAGACACGATAAGGCACTGAATCGGATGCAAGGATTATTATTATTATGATGATAGATAATAAGACGTGCATTTGATACAAAGCCTCATCTTAATGTACCTTTTCGAAAGAGAACTGGGGTTAAAAAAAAACACTGAAACCTGAAAGAGGAAATGTATCTGAAATACTTCTCCTCTCCGCGAAATCTCTTTAAAATAAAGTTTTTGGTTAAATTCAATTTTTGGAATACTTCTTGACGAAAGAGGATCAAATTGGCTGGAACTCGCCAGCATGCACAAGTAGGTAAACACCAATAGCACCATCTAGTGGCAACATCCAGGGACCATCAATATAAAATAATCACAAATAGGGAAGTTAGAAGAAATTTCTTTATGCAGAGAGCAGTGGCAAAGTGAAACTTGCTACTACTGTACAAGGAGTTGTCCAGACAAATAGCATGGATGTATGTATGTAAATGGAAGGTAGATAGGTACATCTAGAACTGTGGAGTCATGTAGCTCAGTGGTTAGAACACCCGTCTTACAAGCGAGAGACCTGGGTTCAATTCCAGTCAAGGTGTAGACTGGTCAGGATCAGGACCAAACCTTGCACAAGTTTCCTTACTCCACACACCTGATAATAATCCCTCCAAAACAAACCACAATTATAAATTTAGTCATTTCAATGCGCGACTGTTTATGGGAACCTGCTGTGCGCAATTGGCTGCCGCGTTTCGCCCATATATACAGTCAATTCACTTTACAGTATAATCTGTGAAGCGCTTTGAGACGTCTAGAAGACATGAAAAGCGCTACATCAAATGCAAGGATTATTATTATTATTACATGAGGGAGAAAGGAATAGAAGTTTATCGTTGTTGGCTTAGTTGAGGAGGGGGTAGGCGATCCTGTTTTGCGCTGTATATTCTAATGTATTCTAACATCTGAACTAACATCTAACCCAGTTAGCAGAGTGGTGGCATTTTGAGATCAGGGATAAATAATAATAAAAATAATCATAATCCTCGCATGTGGCTTATCGTAGTGCCTTATCACGCCATTGAGACGACAGAGTTCTTCACAGAATGCACTGTAACATGAATTGACTGTATATTTAGTCGGCGAAACGTGGCAGCCAATTGCGCACAGCAGCGTCCCGCAAACAACCGTGGATTGAGTGACCAAATCATTCCGGTTTTCGGTCAGAGATCAAGCTGTGTCCTCAAATGTTGCTTGACCGAGCCTTTGCTCCAACGCCCCTGCCTTCTGAACCTCTCTTCCAAAACCAGTCTGCTTCACTGCCTCCCTCCCTGCCCTGGGAAACCTCCTCCACACGTATCTGTTTGACGTCTATTTCTTCGACCTCTCATTTCTGCGACCTCTTTAAATCTCTCCTCTCCCTGCTCAGTCACCCGTCATGTGTGTCAAGTTTCCGAGACCTTTGCTTACTCGAAAGGCACAAGATATATGCAAGCTGCTGCTTGGAATAGGGAGCCCCTGTGTAAGTTTATAGCCAGGGAAATCATTCAACTTTGTTTGTGTCACTTACGTATCTTCTACCCCAGTTTAGACTCCATTTGGGTAAGAGAAAGACTCATCGACTCTCAAATGCTCCCTCAAACCCTGCCCTTGAAGGTATCTGATGGGAGACTGGATACAACATTTTGGGAGAGATAATGAAAGGAACCTTTGAGAGATTGGATGGGAAGGTTAGTTGAACTGACGATCTAGTCCTGCCTGAAATTCTTATATCGTCATTACTCACTGAGTTCCCCCCGTCACGTTGCATAGTAATTACAGTATCATAAATCAACCCCAAACTTTCCTGGTGTCAACCTACGGAAGAGACTCTGTGTTCGAGTCAAATAATCTTTGCCCCCGTGTCCCCGATGGCATTTGGAAAGACTTTTACATGGTCAGCTACTGCACTAATGGTTAGTTAATTGCTACTTATTGTCAATTTCATAGCTTTGCACCGTGTGTGTGTGTGTGGATTGAATATCAATGGTTTCAATTACGGGGATTAAACATGTCACTCTGTGCATTTGCTTTTTGGTTGGCCGTGAGTCTGACACGTACACCTACCCATTACCGTACTTAAAAGTAGCCAATTCAGATGATTATAACATAGCTAATCATAATAATCATTGCATTTCATGTTGCGCCCTCTCGCGTTGTTGAAGTGTGAAGTCCTGTAGCTCAGTGGTTAGAGCACTCACCTTACAAGCCATCACATTTCATTTCAGTACCAAAACGCTGCCTCACGTGAAGGCAAAGTACAGCTTTAACCTCTCACTCAGCTTTTTCCACAGCATTATTTGGGAGCTTGTGGAGTCAGCCAGCGAGGGTTGCGTTTACTTTGCTGCACCATTAGACTGGCCTACAGGTGACCATCACAAGGACTCTTAGGGAATCCTGTAACTCAGTGGTTAGAGCACGCGCCTTACAAGTGCGAGACCCGAGTTCAAATCCAGGCAGGTCAGGGCAAAACCTTGGGCAAGTTTCCTTACTCCACGTGCCTGATAATAATCCCTTGAAAAACAAATTGGTCATTTCAATCTACGACTGTTTGGGGGACACTGCTGTGCGCAATTGGCTGCTGCGTTTCGCCCACAAGTGTACAGTCAATTCACTTTACAGTACATTCTGTGAAGCGCTTTGAGATGTCAAGAAGATGTGAAAAGCGCTCCATCAAATGCAAGGAATATTGCTATTATCATCAATTTAATTTGCACACATAATCTCAGGCTGATGGGTGGGACAAGACCGAGAGAGAAAAAAAAGACACCCTGCTTTTTGAAACCGAGTGGGTGGGAAGCAAAATGGTTTCTGCGGCGTCCTTGGAAAAACAAGGGCCGAAAATATGTTGGCTCCGGAATTTCAGAGCTGCCTCTGTGAAGACAAACAAATGGAACTCGATCCGCCAGGTTCACGTTCCTGACACATTTGAACTGATGCATGTCAGAAATGCAGGGAGGGAGAGAGACAGACAGAGAGAGAGAGAGAGAGAGAGAAACCCTTTCAAATCTGTCAAGTCGCAAACATTAGGTGCGAAACTCAAGCATTTTAAACCTGTCATATTCCTTTCCATCCGTGTGTAAGTGACACACCAAAAAGCACTGACACTGAATATCTGTTGGAAGGAGGGAGGGGGAGAGAATACATGTCTTTTAGTATTGAGGGAGATGGATAAATAATGACAAGAAATGATATACAATCCATTCTTAGCTCTCTCTCTCTCTCTCTCTCTCTCTCAGGGACCTAACTTCAACATCTCTGCTTCCTGTAGAGATCTTGTGTGTCCCCCCTCACCCCCACTTTCTACTCTCCTCCCTACCCCCAGAAGGAATAACCCACCAACACAGACGAGGAACTATGCACTAGGCTAATCTATCACCTTCGGACTGATAGTTTTAAGAGAGCCATAACCAATCATAAACGGTATTGTCTGATCCAATGATGACCAATGAATCACTGCAAATATATCTATGGCGGGCACCAAGCATCCATCAGTTGCAATAATTATCAAGATTCCGCATGCTTAGATATTTCATTTCATTTTAATGGGACAATTTGTTGGTAGAATTGATGGTTATTTCACTGCAAAATCATTAGGAGACGGCAAATTAATCTGAAAGGACATCGCAGGAAACTGGTTAAGGATACATGGGAGTCGTATGTATCCTTGCCTCGCGACATATCTCTTTGACGGCACTTTAGGTAATCTTTCCCCTCTCTCCACCCCTCTACACACACACACACGCACCCTTTCTGCTCTCACCCAGAGCTCAGATGCTCAGCCGTCAGTGTTAAGTGCTTTGAGGCATTACCCCCAGTTATGAAAGGTGCCGTATAAATCTGGGCTGAATCGTTAGGTCAGGTAATATTTGTTAGGTCAGGGTATGAAGCGATGCTTTGCAATTAGACTGCAGGTACAGATCAGCCATGATTTCATAGGATGGCAGAACAGGCTGGAGGGGCCAATTGGCCCTCCTCTGTTTCTATGTATATATTTAAGGGTCATAAATGGCCTCTGTGGTTTTTTTGGTAAACTGTTCCTTCAGAATGACATTGATTATTTCTTCCCGTAGTAAAAAATAAATATATACAGTATTAAACTAATATACATTACATATACAGTACATAAATTTTTTTTTAAACACAGAATTCTCCCCATGTTTTATTTTGGAAGCAATAAAGAAAAACCCTTTGTGATCTCCCCCATTTATACACTTCATCTCAATTCAACTCATCTCAGCAACGAGCTGTTTGTTAAGCGAGTTCAGCCTTCTCACTCTTCATCCAGTTGTGCTGGTAACAGGCTCCAGTTGTTGACAACCTCCAATGTCAAGAAATACTAGGAGGAGAAGCGCTCTGAGGTTTTATCCTGCGTGAACAGTGCTTTATAAGTTGTTTGAGGACTGTAAATAAGGCATTGTAGCAAATAGAAAACTTCTAAGTTGTCGCTCGCTCAACTTCTCACCACACAGCCTTTGCCATGCACATATTTTTACTTTTTCCCACAAATTATACAGTCAATTCACTTTACAGTATATTGTGCGGAGCACTCTGAGACTCCTTGATGACATGATTAGGTGCTTCATCAAAGGCAAGGATTATTATTAAGGAATTAACGTGTTGCAAAAAAGGCAACATTTGCCAATCATTTTAATCGGTGCCTGCCTAGTGTGAAGTGACGATAGCAGAGTTACCCCTCTGATGTTTCCTCAAGCAATCACTCCGGGCGAACGATTTTCGCAACAAGATCACTGCCAAATAACAACCCTTGCCTTGGATGTAGCGCCTTATCACGTCTTTGAGATGTCTCAAAGCGCTTCACAGAGTACCTACTGTACAGGGAATCAAAAACAGGAAGTGCTGGCAGAACACTCAGCAGATCAGGCAGCATCTATGGAGGAAGGAAAGTGAGTCAACGTTCTGACGAAGGGTCGTGGACTCGAAACGTTGACTGACTTTCCTTTCTCCATAGATGCTGCCTGACCTGCTGAGTATTCCCCGCGATTGTAGTTTCTGTTTCAGACTCCCAGCATCTGTAGTATTTTGAGTTTTGTTTATACTGTACAGTGAATTGGTTTATAGATTCTTTTGGGTGAAACAACATCGATCAATCAAATCAATCAAAATTTACATTTATATAGCTCCTTTCATGTCGAGAGGATTTCGCATGAAAGTTAGGAAGGGACAAGAGCAGGTGGGGATGGGTCGGGGCAGGATGAAGGAGAGTAGGAAAATCGACTGTAAATTTGTGGGCGAAACGCGGCAGCCAAATTGTGCACATGGTTAACATGTAACATGGTTACTTGCTTGATTTTTAATAGTCAGATAAGCTTGTTAGGAAATCAGTTGAACTTGATAGTAGGTGGGAAGTGACAATAAAAGAGATGATCTTTTCAGTACCTGTCCAGCAGATGGAGTTAAACGCTCAAATGATTGAATTGTAGTTTGTAAGACTCTTGGACTTTCCCCACAGACTGGCATTGTACGCAATCATTGTCTCACAGCTTAGTTTACTTACAACAACATCGATTTTCAACCTTGACACATTTTGCAGTCTAATGTTCGGCTTTTCACCGCTTCCTCAATAGGAAATCTACAATTGTAATAAAAATAATACTCCTTGCATTTGATATGGCGCTTTTCAAATCTTATCGACGTCTCAAAACGTTTCACAGAATATACTGTAAAGTGAATTGACTGTATTTGTGGGCGAAACGTGGCAGCCAATTACGCCCAGCAAATTGTCCCACAAACAGTCGTGGATTGAAATGACCAATTTTTATTATTGCGTTCTTTTTTTGACGGATTATTATTCGAGAACATGTTAAACATAGAAAGAGATGGACAACATCGGGAGATTGGATGTTTTCAAAATCTAACAATTCCACGTTTCCGACAGGAACAAGAGTAGGCATTTCAACAACCCCCAACCTCCCACCCACCCACCCGCCCATCAAGCATGTTCCCGCCATTCCATAAGATCATGAAATGGGTGGAGAAATACCGTAAATTAGTTAACATTAAGCAGAAACCAATACAGCATTTGTGAGTCCTGATCGGTAGAGTATAACCAGTGAAACATTTGAGGGTTTAGGTATTTCTTTTAAATAAACTGTGCAATAAGAGTCAGGGTATATCAAATCTTAACGTGTAATTGTTGGATTATTCTTCATAGAGCTTGAAAAATAGTTTTGACTAATTCCTAACTCTCTATGGTGGCGGTGAGCAGGTGAGACATGAGTGCATTTATCGGACCAAAGCATGCGTGCAGAGGCAGGCATACAAAAGGACAAAACAATTTGCCTTGTTCCAACACATCCCGATGCATTCCAATGATACATCCTGCAGGGCGAAGAGATACCGTTTAACCCCTTCAGTGTGTCAGCCTGGCTCTCGCCTCTGAGTCGGAAGATTCTTGGTTCAAACCCCACATCGGGACTTTGAACAAGTGCAAATTAGCCTGATATCCCAGTACAGCGCTGGGGGAGTGCTGCACTGTTAGAGGTGCAATCCTTTTATAATAAAGAATATTACTACTAATAATAATCCTTGCATTTGATAAGCGCTTTTCACGTCTTCTAGACATCTCAAAGTGCTTCACAGATATACTGTAAAGTGAATAGGCTGTATATTTGTGGGCGAAATGCGGCAGCCAATTGCGCACAGCAGTGTCTCACAAATAGTCGTGGATTGAGTGACCAAACCATTTTGTTATTTTTTTGGAGGGTTTATTATCAAGCGTGTGGAGTAAGGAAACTTGCCCAAGGTTTTGACCTGCTGGGAATCGAACCCAGGTCTCTTGCTTGTAAGGTGAGTGCTCTAACCACAGAGCTACAGGAATACACTTTTGCATGAGACCTGTTATCCTGATGTCCCGCCAGCCTGTTCGGGTGGATGACAAAAGCCCGCGATGCTGCTCAAAACGAGACGGGAGAGTATTTTCACACATCGGGTTAAAATAACTAACCAGTAAAGCGGGCGCAGTAAACAAATAGCGGGGGAGTTTGGGGATCGGAGGGAGAGAAACCTGCCTCGAGGAATATTATCTGAAATGTACAAATCACCGCAAACATGAGATAAACACTCTTAAGGTTAAAGAGCCACATGACATATTGCAATTCATTGATTACTGTGGCGAATGATCTTTCACCTGGGTATAATTGGTGTGCAGTGTGCTGTAACAATGCCCAAGAATAAAAGTGCACTTTGTCAACACGGGTTCACGCACAGAGCGATGACACGCAGCAGATGTGCCCTCCTATCTGATTTGACGATCTTCCGAGCGTCACTTTCGCACAGTTGGAGATCAATACGCCAAAGCGTCGATAGAGCGGCGAGCGGGGGAGCAAAGTTCACTTGAAAATCATCAATCAAACGGGAACGGAGTTGAGTTTTTATTAAATTCTCAAGCGCGCCGATCAAAAATCTACAATGAGCTGGCCAGAGAACAACACGTTGATTGTGGATCGTCGACACTGTGTGCAAATCGGCTGCTGCTGTCGCCTACAAATATCACCGCCCCCCCCCCACCCATCCCCCACACCACCCCCCCCACCCATCCCCCCCCACCACCCATCCCCCCCACCACCCATCACACCAACACCACCCCTCGCAAGCAGCCTTTACAACTCACAGTAAATCCCGTGAAGCTCTTTGAGACGTCCTCCGGACGTGAAAGGCGCTGTATCAAATGTAAGGATTAGGATTATTTAGCAAGAAGGAAACAGCCGATGGAGAGTTAATAATTAGCCTCAGTGGACAAACTCGTATTTCCTTCGGGCTGCAAGAACTGTACGAATAAAACTGATGAAACAGCCATGCATTCACTTCGTGAAGACTCTATAAAGAAAGATCTAATAGAGAACGCTCTGCCTTGGTTTACTGCAGACCTGTCACACATTGTCTCCTCACAGCTCATAGAACCCCAGGGATATGTCGCTCAATTTGCCTCCTGAGAAGATTTAAGGGTCGATTGTATTCAAAATTAAACTTAATATCACTGTCAATGGCCCATCGCCGTGGATACAGTTTATTTATTCCATTCAATTCTTTCATTGAATTTCAACCTCCGACCCGCAATCGTTCACTTCACGGCTGTCCGTGACACGACCCTGTGTGCAAAATTGGCTTTCGCCTACAAAACGCCGCACTCTGCAGTCAAATCCCACCGAGCATTTCGAGACGTCTCCCTGGCATGACAGGGTTCGCTTCATACGCCGAGGGTTGTCATGGGCCGTAGCAGTATGTATTCGTTCGGTCAGCTTAGAGTTCGTACGACAGGTAGAGAGGCCCTGTAACAAACAACAAAACCAGCCCGCAAAACGACACTTACACCAGAGCGCCTTTCACATCGGGAGGACTGCGAAACACTGGTGTCAAATTAAAACAGAGCTCAGGGATGAGAAGTAACAGCAATTTATGAGACACAAGACGTTGACTTTACTTTTAAATTAAAGGTGGTTCAGCAGTTCTCAAAGGAATTCTGCTTCACATAAACCGCTACGATCCGATCGATCCTCCGAGTGTGAGTTTTCGCAGTTAGTTAAGGCAAATGGTGGCACATTGACGAGTGAGATGGATTTGAATCCAGTGATATTGTTGGCCCGGCCGTCGCCTGCCAACGAACAATGCTGCGAGTTCCATCCTGCAAGCATTCCAGTGGTTCGGGCAGCTGACAGCAGCTGCAGGAAGAATTTTGCTTCCTCCAGGAACGTTAAACCCTCTGATACCAAAGTGGCTGCACTTTTCCTTCCCCCCCACACCCCTTGTGTTCCCCTCCCCCCCCACCCCCCCCACCCCCTCCCCTCCCAAGCTGTCACTTTGAGGCTTAATCTGTCTTCTGAGGACAGAGCAACGCTGCCCTTTACAACCAGGGCAAAGGAACGAGCCATAACACAAACAGACCAGGGTGCCTTTCAACCGGCCCCCTTTGTGGCAAATACATTTGAACGTTTCTGAGGCCCGAGAGTAAAGAATAAGAATCCTTGCCTTTGATATAGCGCGATTCACGTCTTCCAGACGGCTCACCGCGCTTCACTGGATATACTGTAAAGTGAATTGACTGCACATTTGTGGGGGAAACACGGCAGCCAAATCATCCCACAAACAGTTGTGGATTGAAGTGACTAATTTGTTTTGTTTTTCTCGAGGGATGATTATCAGGCACGTGGAGTAAGGAAACTTGCCCAACATTTCACCCTGCCGGGAATCGAACCCAGGTCCCTTCGCTTGCGTGGTGGGTGCTCTAACCACCGAGCTACAAGTCTCCAGGTAGCTGATTGAACACACTGATCCAAATGTCTGATTCAACTGGCGTAACTCTAAGCTGATGCTCCCTCCACTACAATGGCAGGGGGAAGCGTTGCATTGTCGGAGGAGCCATGATTCCGATGAGATGCTAATCCTTGTTTGCTTGTTCGGGTAAACAGGGAAGATCCCGTGACATGTCCCAGAAAGATCTCCGTATCCTGGTCAACAATCGCCGAGATAAAATTGTTCACTGGCTTCATGGCTGTTTGAGAAATAATTGCTGTGTGCAAAACTGGAAGCTGCATTCGCCTACACAGTCAGCATACAATCTTAATAAATTAATCTTTTTTTTTAGTCATTAGATTCTCAAGATTATTTTTCGCCCTTTTGTGCAATCACTTACGAACTGTTTCAAGGGAGTTGAATGATTTAATGAGGTTTAAGGATATTCAACTTGGCAGCAAATCTGCCACTCAGATAGTTTAATGGATGATCTGTATCTCTCAGCAATAATCTGAAATATACCTTTAAGTAACCTCTCAAAATATAACTCGATATCATTGACCATTAAACTATTGTTTTACATGTGTGAATTCTCATTTCAAACCTTCATGCAAAAACCTGTGGCCCATGAAATTAACAATTATGCCTTAGAACATTTCCATTAAAAGCATTAAGTATTTTGTCGAGAAGCTTTATATTGGGTCAACTTGCATATAAACCTCCAACCAAAGAGAAGTGACCAGTTTGCGATATCGGCTGACTTCATTATTTGCGCAGCAATTAAATTTTGAAACACTTTCGCTGCCTGCACGTGAAGTCATTAACAAAGAGAGATCATTTACGCGAAGGTGTTAATGTGCAAAAGATTAGTTGCTTAATATGTGCTACCAAATTTGCAAAATCAAATGGTAACTTGCAAATATCCCAAGTGCGATGCCGAAATTTACAATAATAAGAATAATCCTTGCATTTGATATCGAGCCTTGTCACATCTTTGAAACGTCTCAAAGCGCTTCACTGTAAAGTGAAGCGACTATATATATGTGGGCAAAACACCACAGCCAATTGCGCAACTACAGTGTCCCAAAAACAGTCCCGATTTGAAATGAACAATTTCTGACTGTTTTATTCCTAAGGGATTATTATCAGGCGTGCGTGTGGAATAAGGAAACTTGCCCAAGGTTTTGCCCTGACCAAAATTTAATTTGGGTCTCTCACTTGCGAATTTAAAATAATAATAATCCTTTCATTTGATATCGCACCATATCAGGTCTATTTGAAATGTCTCAATGCGCTTCACAGAATACATGTGAAGTGAATCAACCATATATTTTGTGGGTCAAACGCAGCAGCCAATTAATTCAGCAAAGATGTTAAACTTTCCCACGCTAAAGCTTGAAAAAGAGGAGAGTTTCTCCTGGTGTCCTGGTCAACGATCCAACAGATAAAACTGTGGAGTCATTTAACTTGTGTCTGTTCACATGGGATATTACTGTGTGAGCAAATTGGCCGCTTACGTTCACCCACAACCCACAGTCTCTGCATTTGACAGTAAAAGCTGTGAAGCTCTTTGAGACTTTTTTGTCCTCCTGATATGAAAGGCACAGTATCAAATTCAAATAATGTTATTAATAATAATACAACGTGTTTTGAGAAGAAATGATTGGTCAGATAGCCACGTGTACACTTGTAGATGCTTAAAACTATAGTTGCTTTATATCGGCTATCAGAATCGCAGTTTAAAAGCACGACCTGAGTTACAAACAGATGACGTTGAATTGATTTCAGAGTTTCAAAAACTTCCCAGGTCCTGTTTAAACTGTAATCAGAAGCTCAAATCCTGGTGAATTCAGTCAGAACACAAGGCAAAATATTCTCAAAAGTTTCCACGTTTCCATTCTAACCTGGCATTTAATAAATATGAATTAATTAATCAATTAATTTGATTTATTTTTGCTTACCAAATTGTTACTGTGATTGCAACCAAAATTGTTGTTGCAACCGACATTGGTGTTGCAAGCAGCCATCTGTTTGTGATTAAAAGGCGTTTCCTTTTAATCCGCTTTGCATAAAATTTAATTAGCATTCAGACGATAGAATATAAGTACAAGTTAGTGACGCCCAGAACTGCAAATCTAACTCCTTATAACTAATTATTTTCCCCCTGTCCCAAAGGTGTCAAGCGATATAAATCTCACTGAAACTGACATTTAAATAATGTTTCTAATACATTATTAACCAATATTCACAAGGGTATCCATTAGAACTATGAATAAATTCATCCCCATACATAAACACAAAAATCAGTGCTATTTTGTTTATTCACAGCTCACCACCCATTAGTCTCTGAAATAAAAATAAAAAAATTTGGCGAATGGACATCTCCCTAAACAGATTAGACAGTTGGGATCAAGCCAATGACAAAGCAAAGCAGATTAAGATTGCAAAAACCCATGGAACAAGCAAAGGTTAATCTTTCCAAACATGCAGGCCAATGTCAACTTTACCTCTAAAGACCACTACTCCTCCCAGTCATCCTCTGGGAGAAACCTGTGTGTCAGTTACTTTCACATCACCACAGCCCATCAAGGAAAAACTCTGGATTATTTAACCATCTAGCCATACTTAATAATGATAATAATCCTTGCATTTGATATAGCGCCTTTCACGTCTTCTAGACGTCTCAAAGCGCTTCACAGAGTGTACTGTAAAATGAATTCATTGTATATATTTGTGGGTGAAATGCGGCAGCCAATTGCGCTCAGCAGTGTCCCACAAACAGTCGTGGATTGAAATGACCAATTTATTATTAGAAGATTTAACTGGTTTTGCTGTTTCCCATTAAGAGATGCGCTGTCTACCTGGTTAGGTGAAGATCCTGTTGCTCTTTGAAAAGTGAAAGGAGTTTCTCCCTGTGTCCTGCTCAAAAAATCACGCAGATAAAAATTGGCCATTCGCTTTGTGGGTGTTTGTGGGATATTGCTGTGTGCAAACCTGATCGCCGCAGCCACCTACAAAACACACAGTCACTACACTTTACAATACATCCTGCGAAGCTCCTCGAGATGTGTTCTCAAAATGAAAGGTTCTTTGTCCAAATACAAGAGACGTAAAGTGATGTTATTACTTTCGTTGCTAAGCGCATTGTGGCTCAGGGCAAGAGAAATGGGCAACAATATCTTGGATTTATATAGCGCCCTCCACCCCAGATGGTGTCTCAGAGTGTTTTACAGTAGCGGAGCCCAGGGACGAGCCAGGGGGAGTGGGGGGGGCAGGTGAACGCACATTTCTGTCTTTGTTGCTGACAGTAAGACTGCTTCAAATTTGATTTATTTGATAAAATTGAGGGATTGAGGCAAACTGAATCATACTCTATAAATGCAATCAATCAGGTTCCATGTTGGAAGTAATGAAAATATATAGTTTGCCGGCTGAAAATTCCAAAGCTGCTGTGCATGAGAAAAGCTCGTGTTTCACTTTGCGAATGCATAAGCGCAAAGTACAAACACATTTTAGAATTCCACGTGCATTTTAACCGTGAATATCTTATCGAATGTTATAAAACTCTGGGCGTTTCGACGAGGGACATTTCAACACTTTGGGTATGTGGGTAACAAAGTCAGGGAACAAGGACTGTGTAATAACAACCTCTGTGTATTTCCGAGGGAACTGATCAGAACTTTGCATCTGAACTCTTTCCTCCATCACTCACGACTGACATTGTTGTTTGCCACTGATATACTTAAGGTGAAAGAAGACCACGTTTCCTTCCAGTTCGCCTTCCATCATCTTGGCAGTCGCTTGATATGTTGTGTCCCAAACTATATACCGGAGCCCGGCACATTATTTTCTAGCAGAAATCTATCTAATTTGTTCTTGAAACAAACAATATTTTCTGCTTCCACTGCCTCCCTGCGGAATCTGTTCCACAAGTTTACAACTCGCTCACTGGAGCAGTGATTTATATTTACAAGTTTTAATAATATCGGGGTTTCTTCCCGACATGAGAGGTGCTAAACAAATATAATGTTGTTGTTGTTGTAATAAAAAAAATTCTAAAGGTCAAAAAATTAGATGTCTCATTCGAAGTAACTTTTGACACCTATTTAGAATTTCCCGTCAATTTGATCTTGGAAGGATTTAATATGTTGTGACTTGAGCCGAGTCTTGTCTTCATCTGACACCCACACCGCCACCACATCTGCCTCGGTCACTCCCCGTAAGTGAAGCTAATTGCATCACCGATAATGCTGACCCATCTGCTCTCTGCACACCGTATTGGCTCTCAGCCGCACACTGAATAAACTCACTCAGCCATCACAGGGCAGCCAGACTGGATGGATGTAACCAGCACGCAAGCAAGCAAGCAAGCAAGCAGCCCCTAGTTTCGGAAGCATATCGCAAGCAGAAATCTCCCTTTGAACATTCCCACTGCAGGGGGGGAAGGGTACGGTGGCGAGATCAATGCCTGAGAAAAGGTGAATGATCTGAACAGGGTCAAACTGACACGAAACCTCGCGAGTCGCATTCGTCGATTGCAGGCATAGATACGGAGTTAAATCGGCTCCCAATGTAAAAAGAGGAAAATTTTAAAACATGCAAATAACGCAAATGGCTTTGAAAATGCGGACAGATGCTATTATCTTGTGCAAGTCAGCACAGGCTGTCTGCCAGAACTAATAAGTATGAAATGCGCACAAGCCCCTCAGGACATTCTACACCTTTCTACAAGTTACCACATCGCCTGCTTATCCTAATGTAAATGCTCTGAGTAATGAATGCAATCCTTAAAGCTGTTCCCTCGCCTGTCTGGAGCACACCATTTTCTGTACTTTTCTGTCTGCGTTTTGATTAACAGTGTTTGAAATACGTGATAACTCAACACACCATATCCCTCCCCCTCCCCACTCCCTCCCTCTCCCCCCCGCCCCCCCCCCCTACCTCCCCCGCCCCATCATATCATTTGATCAGGTAGTCCGCACTGATTGAAGGAGACTCTCGTGGAAGGTTTTGCTATGACCAGAGAATTCATGAAATAATAATCCTTGCATTAGACAAATAGCGCCCTATCACGTCACGACTTCGTATCAAAGCGCTTCAGAGAATTCCTCTTATCTTTTTTTAAAAAAACTGTAAGTGATTTCGTTATTTGACCGCACTCAGCGATGGTCCCACAAGCAAGCCCCGAAGTGAACGGTCAATTTTTTATCTGGACGGTTGTTGATCGAGAAAACCTGACGGCATCCAGCAATCTCCTCATTTCCTGCAGCAATGCCGGGTGGAGAATTCCGGACCACTCGCTGTTCGAGCCTGGGATATGATTTCTCAAGTCTACAAAGGGACTCGAGAAACAAAGGAGTGGCTCGGCGAGACTGAATAATAGCAATGAATTTTGCCACACTCTGGCTACGCTGGGGAATCAAGGAGAGACAGACAGGCTGAACTGAAAGATCAAGACTTGCAGTCTTATCCTTCAAAGTCATGTTCCTCGCCTCGGCTTTCCATCCGGGGGTTAATGGCATTAATCATGACAATAATCCTTGCATTTGAGATAGCGCCTCATCGGGTCTTTCGAGACGTCTCAAAAAGTCTGAACTCAGATTCAGCTGCAGAGTGAATCGACTCTGAATCGACATATTACGCATTGCCCGGACGCACTTAAAATCAAGCAGTCATTAATAATTTCTCTAATTACACGAACACACTTACGCACACAATTTTCTTTCCTCGGATGTCAGGTGGAGGAAATTGGATATACCATCAGAAAACATGGCACGGAGAAAGCCATTGAGTTTTTTTTCATTGGCACCCAAGTAGTTTGGTAATGATCCTTCACACACTAAATCTTTTTACAGTAAACGTGACATGTGGTAAAGGGTCTAATTATAACGCAAACTCACTTATTGCGTTAGGGTGTGCATCCGCTCATACATTTCCAATCCCTCCCGCTACACGCTCAAAATAAAAAGACACAATATGTACTCTCTGGCTCCATCAAACTTCCAACTTCTCTGTCACAGGGGAAAGTGACCTTGTGGATCAGGTCACTTTGCAAAAGGGAAGCGATGTTGGTGGTGACCTGATAAGCCTGAAGGAAACCATTTTGTCTTCCATCTCAGCTGGCGTTTTTATCTTCCCGGGCACACGTGCAGCGAATGCAGCAATGCTGATTAATGTTACAGAACTGGTTGAGATTTTATAGCCCCCCACCATCTATTGTGTTATAAAGTGTCAGTGGGGTTGGGGGGAGGGATTCATAGCACATACAGACCACTGTATATATAATAATAATCCTTGCATTTGATATAGCGCCTTATCACATCTTCGAAACGTCTCAAAGTGCTTCACAGAACATGATGTGATAATGTACAGTCAATTGACTGTGTATTTAATGGGCGATATGTGGCAGCCAATTGCACACAGTGGTGTCCCACAAACAGTCGTGCATCAAAGTAACTAATTTGTTATTAGTATTGTTTTTTTTCAAGGAATTGTTATCTCAGAAAAAGCAATTAGTCAATCAACTATCAAACAGGTTCCTACTTTCTGCTAGGTAAACAGGGGTGTGTGGAGTGAGGAAACTTGGCCGCATCCTACATTTTACTGGAAATCGAACCCAGGTGCTGTGGCTTGCGAGGCGCACTGAGCTACAAGACTCCATATATTGGTCTGATACACAGAGACTACAATTATTAACAAGATCACTTTTGTCATGTCAGAATCTCTAATCTATCCGTGATTGAGGGTTACACATTAAGAGGAGCCCCTCTACACAGAGCTTTAAATACACGAGTAAAAATGTTTTTTTTGGAATAAAATGTTTCCAATACCTAATGCGCCACTTGGAGATATGTAGCTTAAACCACTCGAGAATAACATCGGCCTAATCTGTAAACAACTTGTTTCCTGAAGATACACCTTATTGTGGGGCGCCGTTGCTCAGTGGTTAGAGCATTCGCCTTACAAGCGAGAGACCTAGGTTCGATTCCAGGCTGCGTTCGATTCCAGACAGGTCGAATCCTTGGGCAAACCTTACTCCACACACTCGACAATAATCCATCAAGAAAAGGAAACAATAATAAATTGGTCACTTCAAACCATGACTGTTTGTGGAACACTGCTGTGCGCAATTGGCTGCTGCATTTCGCCCACATATTACAGACAATTCACTTTACAGTGTATTCTGTGAAGCACTTTGAGACGTCTCGAAGATGTGAAAAGCGCCACATCAAATGCAAGGATTATCATTATCAGTTTGGTTTCAGCTATCAAGCTAATTTAGAATGGACCTCAGTTTCACAACTTGCTGTTTCTCTGATGAATAAATCGTATGAGAAAGACTAGGTTTTCCACCACCCCCCCTCCTCCCCCATATTAGGCAAAAAAAAGTTACAAATTGCTCTTTTTACTCAACCATTTGAGATAATGTATTTTGCTGTCTTCCCTTGGTTCCAAAGATCTTATTGAATAATTCCTCAATTACATTATCCCCCAGCACTGAACAACACAGAAGCAGTTTCGCCTTTTATCATTCTGTCAGCCCACTTTTTGTTTGCCTGCCGATTCTCTGGTCTTGCTGTGTCGAAAGACAAAAGGCGTACAGCAATATATATATATATATACATATTAATTGTAACATTAGGCTGATGGAATGGACCTCCTGAATTCATTAATCCACAAACAATTTCCAGA
This sequence comes from Hydrolagus colliei, assembly GCA_035084275.1. Taxonomy (NCBI): domain Eukaryota; kingdom Metazoa; phylum Chordata; class Chondrichthyes; order Chimaeriformes; family Chimaeridae; genus Hydrolagus; species Hydrolagus colliei. Next base: position 10,038,975 of record CM068762.1, on the reverse strand, counting down.
TTCCAAGTCATTAATAACGCGCAGTGCTCTCAAATATTCACTCGTATCCATTTTTTTTTAAAAAAAGCACGCTCATTGAGAAAAATCTTTGTGCATCCCAGCTCTGGACCATGCTGAATAAATAATAATTGCATTTGATATTAGTGCCTTTCACATCAGGATGCTGCTTCAAAGCACTTCACAGGTATTTAACCACGTAGCGTAGTGACTGCGTATGTCTGGAAGGTCTGTGCATAGCCAAACGTCCCACGACAAACAGCCGCGAGGTGTTGGATCAATTTCCCGCCTCACCTGGAGGACGGCATCTCCAAGAATGCAACGCTTCCCCCGTGACCGCGCTGGATTGCCAGCCTAGACCGTGAGTTCAAAGTCCTGATGTGGGAACAACCCTCAGTGCCAGGATCGCGGTGACAAATCGAAAAGAACTTCAACATTCCACACCGGATGAGAAGAAAACCGTCTCTTTGCAGTGTGGGAAGAGTAGGGGCAGTAATTCACTCTACAACCATCTCCAACATTATTTTACCACCCACCCTCTCGCTGCCTCCTGCCTGTACAGGGTCGAACATGCCAAATTCTGCCTTCTGCAATCCTGTCTCCATAGCCGATCATTAACAGGCAGGTGGTGAAAGATTAGCATTTTTTTCCCCCCCCCTCCCCAGTCTCTACCTGCCTTGGGTAACCAACCTCATTCTTATTAAGAGTGGAATTCTTTACTGCAAACACCTGGACTCCACAAAACTTCCAACATGGAAAGCCTACAGAGGGGTGGGGGAGATGCTTTACAGTGCCAACGCCCTCTTTCTTGACTGAATATCTCAAGCTCTGAGTGAATCTTTGAGCATGAAGATATTTTCCTCATTTTAATTCGGCGAAACCTCTTTCGAAACACAAGCAAAGGCATTTATCTGAAGGGTTTACATGAGTGGGGCAGATGACAGATGAAAGAGATAGGAAACAAGATGGGTTGGGGGAGGTGGGGGGGGGCTATATCAGAGTAAGCAAATGGAGCGCTAATTGAGGTTGATTTTCGAGATAGACGCACAGGCAGAATGTACGTTTACAAACCCAACCCACGATCGATGGTGCCACCTTGGTTGAGTTTACATGGCTTGTATTTGGCAATGATTTTTGGCGCGTCTGGGATCTCAAGGAGCTGTAGTTAACATGGTTACATTTTTCCTCCATTCCAATTTCCCATCTGATCCAACTCTCACATAGACACCGAGGCATAGCCTTCCTACACAATCCTGAGGGATAGATTTTGTTCCAATGACTTGTGCAGGAAAATGAAAGCAATCACTTGACCCCACACTACACGCCCCCCCCCCCCCCCCCCCACCCCCCTCCACACCCACCCCAGCCCCAAACGCTCTCAAACGCTCACTTCCTCATTTCAGAAATGAATCGCGTGTCAGAGAGGTAAACAAACATTTTGCAGAAGCGAAATTCCGAGCCCAATTTGTTTGGGGAAACATCAGCACACAGGGACCATGCTGCCAGTGCTAGCTCCCGGCATACCTTATCCCGCAGTTAGATCGAATGAGTTAGATCGAATCGTTAAGCTCAAGGACAGACATGAATATGTTCTAACAAGTCAGAGCACCACAAGGGCAGAGTCCTATCCTCAAAGCATAGTTGAACGCAGACACGTTGTCGGCAGTAATAATGATAGATAAGACATTCTGGGTGAGGGAAGCGGGTTAGGACACATCTGTGGCTTGATGGAAAAGCTTCTGTTAATGCTCTTTCTTGCTGGAGGCAGCTAATGCAAGTTTTACTGAACTCAGACGTTTTCAATGCCTACAATGTCCAAGAGAGTGGAATTCCTCCTCTTTGCACCACAACAATTATAATACAGTAATAATCCTTGCATTTGATAGTCTGCCTTATTATCTCTTCTTTCAGGTGTCTCGACACGCTTCGCAGAATGCATCATGGGAAGCCAATTGCACTCAGCAGTGTCCCACAAATGAGTCGTGGATTGGGCGACCAAGTTTTCTTTGAGGGATTATTACCCCTAGAAAGACACTTTAATAGACCAGAAAAACAGTTTGACAAATGACTGTTTAACTCGAAATAATAATACAAAATGGACCTACTCTCCATAGGTTTGAGAAATTGTTTGTGGTTGTCACGGGAGGACAACAATAATAATAATCACAATCCTTGCATTTCATAAAGTGCCCCATCATGTCATTGAGACATCTTAAAGCACTTCACACAATACAACGGGGCGTGAAAGGCGCCCTATCAATATAATTTTGTTGCTGTATTGTAAAGTGGATTGACTGTGTACTTTGTGGGTGAAAAGGATGGATTAGTTTTAAGGGCGAGATTAAATGAGGACTGTCACTGTCATTATTGTAACAATCTCTTTTGGATAGCAAGGGGACATCAGGAAAATATCTTCTAATACGCTGTCTGGGGCAAATGGTTGGAAACGAGTGGAATTATTCAAATAAATTTCAATGGCAACACAACAGTCATCTGGGTGTAGCATGTCACGCCACAAGACATGAAGAAGATATTTGGAGCAGCTTTCTCAAAAAAAACAGGTAAGAATAAAATAACAATTAAACGAACTCACGAGCAAAATGATTTATTTCAAACTGCCTTTGTTATCCCTCAAGAGGGATTTGGATTCCTGTTAAGTATTTCCCTGGTTGAGATCATTTGAAGGGAAGGAGAAACCCATAAGATCACTTGCAAATGCAACTTTTTTTTTAAATTTCCTGCAAATCTCTCTCCTCTTGAGAACTATTTCGACAAGAATGTGGTACTTAATCCCAGGTCAATGTCATGTTATACATCGAAGGCTCATTTCACTTTTTTTTAAAAAAAAAACCCTTATAGCAGTCAGAGAGAAGCAAACTTCAGTCTGAACCCAGGTGCCACAAGTGAAAAGGCATTGTTATAACATGCTTGTCTGAACAATCTATGACTGCATTGTAATTTCAGGCAGGCCTGTACAAGAAACCGAGACTTATTTTTGACGTGTTCTGCATCTGCCAGGATTATATACTTATATGCGCGGATATTGCCTTGAATTATTTGGCAAAGGTGAAAAATCATTGTGCAAATAACTATACCTATTTGACCTATCTTGTTACTCCCCAAAAGATGAAGTCATTCACTTCCTGGCTCTGTATGTGTGTGTGTGTGTATACATTGCTGTGTGCAATTTGGCTGCCGCACCCACCTACAAAATCTACAGTCACTACACTTTATGGTACGTCCCACCTAGTGCTTTGAGGTGTCCTCCTGGCACAAGAAGTGTTTCATCAAATGCTAGGATTATTTTTTTAATTATTATTATTATCTACATCAAAATAATGTCGTGAATTTGTTCCCATCTCGTTTGCAGCGTTTGAAAAGCGGCAAATTAATCCAATCTATTGCAATCTAGCACATTTCACGCCTGAAATTGTACTGGGAAGAGAATCAAGTAGCGTTGGAATGACGGGATCCGAGGCTGTGGGATCTTATTTAATTCTATATCACTCGACGGTGCAAATCAACCCAATTCAGAGACTGAAGTCCTGTTTCGGGCCAGATGTGAACTTCACCTGTTTTGGGGGTTTCTTTCCTTTGAGGGACATGTAAGGAATGCAAACTGGTGGTCTTAGTTGAGGAATCCTGTTGAGGTATGACGGTTGTGTCAGAGGTTCAGAGAGGCCCGGGCCACTTCCAACTATTGAGGCCTCTGGCCATACATTAAAAAAATCACAGCCTCACCATATTTAATAACTATATTAGGAAATTATAATTAAAATTTAGTTATTTTTTAAACAAACCTAATAAAAATGTGTAAAAATGTTAACAAAAGTTAATAAGCGTTTAACAAAATTTAACAAATTTGAGGCCCCCTTTGCGCATGAGGCCCAGGCCAAATGGCCCTCCTGACCTCCCCTCTGATTGGCCCTGACTATATCTTACGGAGGTCCTGAGGCACATCAAGGATTCATCCAAAATGCAAATGGCTAAGTTATCTCATAAAATGGTAGCGCATCTAAATTCCAACCAGGTCTCCATTTACCCTATAAATGCCATGCTTCAGAGCCTTCAGGATTTGTCAAACTCTTCTACGCAAACTTAATTCTGAAGCCACTTTCCCTGTCATGTAACTTTCCTTTAGTCGTGTACATGTTACGACGACATGCTATGTAAATAGAACTCACCAGAAATTAAAGCTTTCACAGACATAATTGGCTCGGTTCATATTGTGCAATACAAAATCTAGTAAAATTGAATAAAAAGCCCTTGGAGGACATAATGTGAGGTTGCTCTTATTATAATTCCATTTCTCCTCACATTATATTTACAACATTGTAATTAGTCCAATTTGCTACTTATTCAGTAGTCATTTAACCAGTCTAGTTATAAACAGATGCTTTGTCTACTCTGACCTATTTAACATGATTCTCCACCAATAAGAGCCTTTGGACCAATTATGTAACACTCTCTAGGATGTTAAAGGACATTGTGAAGATATGAAAAAGCATTGCCAACTGAAACATACTGCCGGCAGCAATGCAGAATAATTCTGAGACCCGTTTTTCAAGTTATTTTAATCATAGTGTCAAAGCTATCTATTTAGCCTCTTCCAGCAGTGTTAAACAGATTATGGTTTGAGCAACAAATTTAGCATTAATAAGGTTCTAGATGATTGAAAGTATAGACCAAAGTATGTAATTGCTGTTGCAAATGGTTATCAAACGTTAGACTCTGCCACTTCCGCTTTCAATCAGTTGCAAAAAGATTGGTGAGATTAGGATGATCGGATTCACCCATTATGTTTCCATCCCCATGAGGAACCACTTTCACTCCTCCCCACTTTAATGTTTTGTTCTGTGGAGACCCGTAGCAAATAGTCAAAGCAGTTGCCTCGCAAGTGAGAGGATCCGAGTATGATTCCTAGGCAGGGCAATCCCTCTAGCAAGTTTCCTTACTTCACACCTACCTCTGTATAACTAGAAGTAAGTAGGAACCCAGTTAGTCAATTGGCAGATGACTAAATGGGAGTAATAATCCCCTAAAAAAAATAATACTATGGTCCTCCAATCCACAATTTTGGGACACTGCTGTACGCAATTGGCTGGTGCATTTCACCCACAAAATATATCATCAATTAACTTTACAGCATATTCTGTAAAGAATATGCCCCTTATCATGCCTTCCAGACACCTCAAAGAGCTTCACAGAATATAAGATCATTGACTCTACCAAAGACAATAATTATTATTGTTATTCTTTCTGAGCATTTGGTTTGTGATTGGAAACTCAGCCATTTCACCAGAATGTAGAGTTAGTCTGGCTCACAATTGCATTTTTGAGAATCCAGTTTTGGGCAAATTGTTGAATTCAGCATTACCTTTGAAGTGAGTTTTCACGACTTCTTGAAAAAATATATTTTTTTTAAGCAGGAATTCCTTGTTGCAAGCTAATTCCTGATTCCTGAGCAGAGAACCAGCATCAAAATGAGGGCGGGTCTGTATTTTAAGAATTTGCCAAATTCAGGAACCTCCAAAACTCAAGTAAGAGTAAATTTGCACCAGGTGAAATTTCTACCCATCATTTCACTGGCAGTGGCAGGTACTCTCTGAGCCAACACATCCCTTCACATTGGCAAATGGTAACCCATCAGAACATGAGGAATCACCTTTGCATCTTCACCTAAGGGTCTATAGAACATGAACATTTCTGTGAATTAGAATTTGTTGATAGGTTCAGGGCAGGATTTACCTCTTGCTACTTATGTTGGACTAATCCCCAACCGAGGGCTGTCTGCCACTATTTTGCTGTAAGAGTGAATGTTAAAAGATTTACGCGGGCATAAAATGCAGCCGTAAAAAATAGTGGCTTGCAAATTGTCGAGTGAAATTAACATTACAAACAGCACCGCAAAAGCGCACAGAGTGGCTTGAGTTGTGTTACTAATGGTAGTATTTCACCATGGCTGTGTGGTAAAATGTGCCAAAAAGAAATGCGTTCGGCCTGGCATTTCGGCAACGAACGAGAGAGGAATATTTTACCATTTGAGCGTTTGAGTGCACACTTTTCTATCAAGTCTCTGTGGCTTTGTGGAGGAAACAAGCGTTACTTTCTCACTTCAGTCAGTCTGCAAAAGCGCTCAGCGCCGTAGCGCAGGGTTAAACGTTTCATTGGTCACGTCTGCCTGGACGAAACCAGGTGTCAGTTGCTGAGAACCGAGGACTCGCCTTGGAGCATAAAACACATTACATGTCACAACAGAGGCGGAGTAGAGCCAGAGCAGTTGATGTTTATTGGACTGTCTTGTGAGACTGTCTGACAGCACATGTGTTGAGACAGGTAGATAAGGGCTCGGATCTCAGTATGAATCTTGTCATCTCAAGCTACCTCTCTGCACTTCTCTATTACCTTCTCTCTGTGGAACTTGAAAAACTCTCGGTGTGTGTGTGTGTGAAAAAAATACACTGTCTCTCCTTTATTCCCTCCTTTTAACATTCCAGCTGCAATGCCTTTCAAACTCTTATTCGCTTTCTCTGACAAAAAAATAGTACCTTTACTTTCTCCAGTGACCTATAGTCTTTTCAAGCGTTTCCTGCGTCTCCCAATATTCCCCTTCATTTTCTCTCTCTCTCTCTCTATCTCTATCTCCTTCGCACTCATCTGTCTTTCTACAACCTTCGCTCCCTCTACCTCGACGCAGCTTTCCCCGATTAGTGTGTGAACAGCTCCCCAGACACGAGTCACTTTAGTTGCGTTATTGCAAACTGTTTGCTTCCGGTCTGGTCAAACCAACCTGTGAGGAATCTGGTGAGTTGTTGCAAGTTTTATAATGATAATTTGCTGGTCGCAGAAAAAAACGTTTCATTGCAGTTTAGTATCCCCCAAGTTCCCCCCTACCCGTAAGATGGTGTAAGATGAAAGGCAACCAGCGTATTATAGTATTTATTTCTTCCTCCTTATGCCGTATGTAATTGTTCAAGAGCTCTGGGATGCTACCCTACGTGAGGGGCGCTTTCTAAACGCAAGTTGCTTTTGTCGCTGCGTCTGTTCAGCTTTAATCCGCGCCTTGCCCGAAGTGAGAGGCTGAACGCTCCGTAGCCAGATCCTGGTGGGAGCCATTTTATAGCAGTTCCTAGGCAGCGCTCGTGGTCACTGTAGATTGTGTGGGATGGGTGAAGGAATGTCTGAAGACATTTGCTGTTTTTGCAGATATGTTACATGTTCTCCAGACAAAGAAAGCGATCGACAATGGATTGTTTTAAATGACGCTTGTCTGGTTCACCGCAAAGTCGCTATACAAGTGTAATGTTGTTGAGTTGTTGTTTTCCTTTAGAGAAAGAGAGTCACATTTTGTTCAAAGTTAATTAAGTCAATGTACTTTTTTCTAAACAGAAATGATTCTTCAACATATACGTTCTTTGCATTAAAAGACAAATATGTAGCTGGCAGCTGGAGCGATCTCTCGCCCTCAAACTGCCTTCAATCAAATAACAGTTTATATTTCACAAGTGTGTCAGATGTAGGAATTACCAGACAGAGTTGTCTTTCGTTAACGTGTGATCATCAATCAAATCAGAATGTATAGAAGCTTTGCATTGTTAAAAACAAATGATTTGGGGAAAACAAATCTTGAAAAACCAAGTTAAAACTTTTATTATTAGCTTTGCAACCAAAGAACTTTTATGAATTAAGTACATTTTTTCAGTTTCATAGCATGGTTGCCAACAGTGGCAAAAAAAACGAAGATGGGGGTAGGGACAGAGCAGAATTGAAACCTATTTTTCTAAACGCCCGCCAATAGATGTAGTGAAGATTTCTGAATCTCTCTCGAAAGTTCGAAGTCAACTGAGTTGCAAGAGACATAATTCAAAGTCAACATAATATCAGATTGAGAAATTAATACGCAGCCTTACATTTGATATTGCTCCTTATCGCGTCGTCGAAACGTTTCAAAGTGTTTCATAGCATTTACTGCGAAAAGTGGTGACTGTGTATTTTGTAGGTGAAGGCAAAAGCCAATTTGCGCACAAGAACTGTGTCTCGTAGCAACAAACAACTGTGAAGTGAATGCTTAATTTTTTTTTACCTTGCCGAATGTTGGCTTGGGAAAGCGAGAGAGAAAAGTATCAGCTAGTCTTGTAGAGGCATGTTTTGTCTCCTTTGTGTGCTTTTTTTAAAAAAAAATGAAACTCTTTGAGACGTGAAAAAATTATGCCTTTTTTGCGGAATTGAAAGAAATCAGTCGGGGCTGAGAAATTTGCTCCATAAAGGGTTAAAGGAATCAGGCATTGAACAAAGGCTGTTTGTGTATCGAGGGAACCTGTTGCAGCCTGCGAGAGGGAGGTATGTTCGACAAGTCTGAAATAGCCCTCAAAAAATTCATACTTGTCAGGTGTGATCATTGTGTGGGAGGAGTATATCTTTCCACAGAAAACCTGCTTTCAGAACTCTCCTCACCCAAAGACCTCTGGCAGCTCATTGTTTTTCACCCCCATAAGGAATTAGCTGTCATTACAAAGATTTGTGTAGTCATCGATGGGAACGAGGTGCTCAGACACGTTTGCATCAGCACTGTTCGAATTTAACCCTCAAATCGCAATCCACACCCAGACTGATATTCATACATACGGTATGGAGAATATTACAACAACAACATTTCTGGAGCTGCTTTCACATTGGGAGGAATAAGAGACTACTTGGTAACCGTGCACAACTAATATAAAACACATGTAGTATTATTTGTTGCTATGATACTTTGCTGGCAAAAAAAAATTGCACTGAATTCTTTAAATTTGTGACCATGTTAGATATTTTAAGGAAGCGATCAAACGCGAGCGTTACCATTTTACTCTTATCAGCTGCAAAGTTTCAGATGAATCAAAAAAACTGCTGGCTATATTCATGAATTTCCTTTAGTCCTCAACTTAGCTTTCAATCATTCCATCTAGCTTCGCTCGGAGTTACGCACGATTATTTGCAAGCCAAATTTAACATTCACAGTAAAGAGCTCACTGTAAGGCGTTAACCTTTCAGGATCGAGTCTTGCAGCGGCCGTTAAGATATTGCATGTCTCATAACTAATTCTTCCCCCTTATTATTCTCTATCACCTTCCAGATGTGCCAAGCCCTGGATCCAGTCATCACCAAGCACCAAGTCCCTGGCTCACTCTTGCGATTGGAATGTGCTGAAAACATTCCCATTAAATATTGTTCAGGCGTGAATCTTAAGTTAAGATATCCCCATTTAAAATCATTTAATTCTTTTAAGGGATGATGTGTGTGGGAGGTGGGGTGGGGGGGGGGGGGGGGGGGGGGGGAGAGTGGAGACAGAGGGATACAGGTTAGGGGGAAGATAAGATTGATTTTTTTTTAAAAAATGTAGTTGCTTTGCAAATTGAATACATTTCCGAAAATGTGGTTTAACCCTTCCCTCCCTCCGCTGAACTGCCATGTGGAAACCAAACTTTCAATTAAAGAGAATTGCTAAGGTTTGATGCTCAGTTTTAAATTACTGGAGTAATTTGCAGCTTTAACTGAGAACATTCGCTGCACTTTATCTCTCAACGGAGCAGAAATGACAGGCGGCAGAGTCGTAGGTGGCGTTGAGTTTCTCACAGAAGTGACATGGGTTTAAGATGCTCCCCCACCCCACAAGGCTGCCTTCAAGTCAGACTGACGTACAGACGTTCTCAGCCTGTTCTCAGCTGGGGTGAATGCTCTCTACTGAACCAAAACATTCCATTACAATCGGTTGGGGGTGAAAATAGCTCCGTCTGCTTTGGTCCATACGTCCAACACCCAGAGCATGGCCTGATAGGGTTTGAGTTCAAGTGCACATAGCCAGTCAAGTCCACACCGACTGACCCACTTTCATTTCTTTACAAAAGGGGAACACAGAGGAGAAAGCTATCAATGCTATTGTACAGTGGGACATGTTTTTTGACCCACGACAGAAGTAAGGCAATCCCGTACAATGGCCCTTGTGCTTTAGACACTTACATCAAAGAAAAGAACATGCCATTGCTAACTGCTGGCATCTCAGACCTTAAGATCAGTTCAACCCAAAAATAGACCAACACAAAGTGCCCCCCAAAAAGCCTCTGGATAGAAAACTAAACCTAAAAAAAAGTGGACTAAGTTAGAGGATTTTTGGACAGCTGAAATCTTAGGTGAAAATAAAAATAAGAAATTTGTTGGCATACTTTTTGTTAAATGGCAAAATAAATATGCTTTCCAATTACAAATAGTTTACTATGATTTCTCCATCTTTCAACATTCGGGGTGAGTCACAGTGTAGATTTTAAGAGTGTGGCCAAGCTTTTCTTGTGAAAGGAAGAGTGACTGATGATTGGTGTAATGCTGGAGGGCCAGACAGTGTTGCCTTTATTGATTCACTGCTGAAATCCATGCTTTCTGCTGTCCTTCATTCCACCGGAGTCTGTGACATAAACCAACCAGATTTCAGTGGGGTGAAGCACATGAGACATGGAACAAACTCATCCGTCCCCTCAACACCGGCAGAACGAAGGCTCGGCCGAACCATCAACTCTGAGAAACAAACGAAAGCCGCCACGCGACGCACCATAAAAGTAACCAAATCACAAGCACAGGCGAGCGAAAAAATAGCACGGCCTTGGGACAAAACACTGCACAAAAGGGCTTTCGGTGACCTAATCTTGGACGCTGCATTTGGCTGAAACAACAACAGCTTGAATTTTCATAGCACTACTCGCACAGGATAGCGTCCCAGAGCGCTTGCAAAATACAATGGATTAAAAAAATGTAGGCGTACTGCCTAATTCATGCATCGACAGCAGGCAAATTTTATTACCTAAGCGCCCTCTCCTTTCGTTTCCTTAGTTCATAATCATTTCCAATTCATTCCCATAAAAAAGAACTTCCCCAAATACATTTTCTTTGAAAGAAAAGGGACACAAAGTGTATCTGCGCTTGTTTGTTATGTTTGTTTTCTCTTTCAGATGTTGATCTGCTTGCTGTGCATTCCCAGGTTTGGTTGCAGACTTCTACCATTTTATATGGTATATATACACACACACAATTACTAGTGGTTCTCACTTTTACAAGGGTTTACTTGGCTCTGGGTATCAGAAGTCCACACAAAAGAGTCTTTTTTTTAGAAAAAAATCAAGCAGAGTCATCCACCGAATATTTTAAATAATAATCCTTGCATTTGATAAAGAGCCTGATCGAGTCTTCGAGACGTCGCAAAGCGCCTCACGGAACATGCCGTAAAGTGATTGGACTGTATATTCTGTGGGCGAAACGCGGCGGCTAATTGCTCCACAGCAGTGTGTCTCTGAAGGTAAAAACACTGCAGTCGATCTCCGATTCGAGAAAAAAAAATAAAAGCTGCAACATGTTACGGGGAGCCATTTAGCTTTAGAATTATAGGGCGATGTTGTGTTTGCAAAGACAGAGTCGTGATTAAGTATTATAAGAAGGTGAGAATGTTCACTTTATAATTCAGGACTTGGCAGGCTCCTGCTCTATAATTTCCTGGCATTCTAATCTGTCCCCATTACTCTGATGAGCCTTGACAGTTCCCATCCTGTTGACTGGGTGGAGGACATTATGATATATGAGTATTGCACCTGAGGGCAGGCGTGCACGATCTTGCACATACACCTCAGTTTGACTAGTCAGTGAGCAGAATTGATGTTGATCACGCACATGTTTTTAAGAGCCGACAACCTCTTTATTCTCGCAGCCGAGGGGAGAAATGTGAACACGAGGCAGGAAGGTTAAGGACGGCAGGGAGGGGGTTGGGGGTGGTGAACTGCTTACGAGTAATATTTCATATTTTATCCCAGGGGTCCCAAATTGACATTTAACATTTTTTGGTGCAAAATGAGTGGCATAATTGCTCTTATATACACACACACACACATCTTCCATGCTTGATAAGATCATCCACGAAACACACAGTCCCTCCTCCTCTTTACATTATGAAGGGCTTTGACACATCCCGCTGAAGTGAAAGGTACTGTATCAAATGGAAGGATTATTCTCATCATTAGAAAGATTTGCAGAAGGTATAGATTTCACAGCAGTTTGCGTTAACCCAAAAGCGAGCTTTTACAACCCAACAGTGACCACAGCATCTATTGTGTTGGGAAGCAATGCACATTAAAAAAAAACATAAGTGAAAAATTCACGTATGAACGCACAAAGCATGGCCTGCGGGTGACAAGGAGGTTAAGATTGAGGAATATATATACATTATTGAACTTGCGCTGCAAAGAATGGTTCAGGGTTGAGAGCAGGGGGATTGATTTCTGCATAAATCCTTTGGAGTATGAATTAAACGATGCGCAAGTTATAAGCCTTGCGTCTTCGCGCACAGGGCCATGTCAACCGCTTCCAACCATGAATAATGCAACCAAGCTGAACAATCACCAATCACTACCCAAATTCAATGAACATGTAGAAGAGAAAGGTAATGAAAAACCCCTGTCTGCAATTAAGTTCCCCTTTGTTTTCAGTTATCTGTCATCTTCATTATCCCTCGCAATCATTTAAGACATAATCAAAACATTTACCCTACATCCAAAGGATAAATTTACCTTACATCCAAATGTCCCCTTCTAAGACATTTAGCATTGCAAGGCCGAAATTTGTCTTAGCCTCCATTGTCTTCGTAATTTAAGACTGCACACTATTTGTGAAAAGTTCTTAAATCCACTCCTCATTTGGAAACCGGTTTTCCACGCACTCGAGCTTCCAAATGCAGATTACGTTGAAGAATTTTACACTCTCCTGTGGCATCTTAACCATCTTAAAACAAAATAGTCTTAGCAGGCAGGCGGATTTTCAAATCCTTCCTAAAGCAAAACAGGAGTTCCCCTAAGCCTTGGCTCTCGCCAAGCATAGCCAAACACGTGCTGGAGTTAGCTAAACAGAGTCCTCTCTGGGGAGAGAGAGAGTGAGCCCACGCGATTTCAGATAGAGAAAAATTCCCATTCGTAGGCAAAATGCTTATGCGGAACTCCATCTGGGTTGGATACACTTGAGGACGGTGATGGGTTTCAGCATGTGGCAGTGAATTAGGTAAGGCATCTTGGCAACTAAAAAAAATTGTTTTGCAACAAAAAAAGTCACGACTGCAAATTGTAAAGTATTTCCCGCAGTAGCATGTTGAGATTTTTTGTTTTTTTTTGCAGTGTTTACATTTCCCAGCAATTGTTTTATAAGGAACGCCTATGTGTCCACCTTCCTCTGGCAGTGCGGCAAAAACCCAATTCCTTTAAACAAGTGCTTCACCCACCCCCAAACTTTCCGTTCTCTTTGCGATTCCACGTTTGCTGCCGGAACAAATGTCGAACGGTAAAACATTGCAAGGAGTGGAAAAATATAGATTTCATCCACAAGATATACAGTCAATTCACTTTACAGTATATTCTGTGAATCGCCTGGAGACATCTCAACGATGTGACATGG